>JARVZY010002623.1:0-17000 GCA_030686995.1 Artemisia argyi
CCTGAACGTTGGAGATTTTTGTCCTTCTGTGGGGAAGGTTTTTCTGGATAGAATTTACTATTTTTGGTTGGAAATTTGAAATCATATATTTATAATGATTTAAACATATTCTTTTAATTCCAAAAATGTTTTATAAAAGATATTAAGTGTTAATGACATTTTATAAAGGTTCTAGTGATTTAGAAAATTTTTCCTTTGATCATAGATTACAATAAACACTTTGTTTATTCATACCTTAAGTGATTTGGATGTAAAGAGAATATTAATCACTAAATACTTGTTTACATCATAAATTTTAGATCAATGGGGTTTATGTTTTGTAATTATCAAAACATAGAGATATTGATAATATGTTAATAATGTTTTTAGGCATTATTTATGTCAACATGCCATGTCAGGTTCTTCTAGAAACATGGATGATTTTACTTATTTGTCCTTAATTGCAGTGAAAATGGGACGGGTGATTTTCTAGGGTTCTTTGGAACAGTAAATTCTGGGTTTGATGTGAAAATTGGGGGGGGGGGGGGGGGGGGCGGGTAATATGGCTTTGGGGGATTTTTTATTTATTACTAAGTTTGACCGGTGGGTAAGGTTTGGATCGAGTTTGTTGACATGGGTGGGGTAACAGGGTGGATTGGGTAGTATTAAAGGGTATGGGCTTTTATTAGTTTTGGGCTTAGGATTTTTATTGTTTTTGGATCCGGTTGTGTTTTGTTTAGAGTGGTATTTTAAGACAAGGATCCAATGTGTAAAGCTAAAAACTTCTAGGGACTGAATCTGTAATTTATTCAAAGTTTCCTCAAGGGCTTATGTTGTAATTCACTGATTCATTAGGGACCATACTTTGACTATTCTTCAAAAATTTCTCCAAGGGACCACTTTTGTAAATTCTTGAAAATGCAGGGACTGAATGTGTCATTTCTTCAAAACTTTGTCCAAGGACTAATTATGCAACTTTCTGAATCTCTGAGGACTTCTTTTGATATTTTGAGATTCCTTTAATCATTTTGTTTCTCCGGCTTCGGCTTTTGACCTTTTTCCAATCTCGTGCTCGTTTTTGTCGGTTTTGCTTTGTTTTTGTTCATTTTTCACATATCCGTACCTGCACATTCACAAATACAAAAACATACATTCTCTTGGCATATTTGGTTAGTATTTGATGTATTTGGTATGATTTAAGGCTAAAAAGGATGTGTGAAAAAGCACACATCAAAATCCCCCAGACTAAGGTATTGCCGTGTCCTCACGCAATGTCATCACCTCACGCTTAAGAGATAAATAATTTCAAAACCTCTCTTTACTGACGTTGTAAAGTAGCAATGATGTTCAAAAGAGATATAAAAATCATTTATTCTCAAAAACGCCCCGTTTTCCGATTTTCATGAATAACAACTACTACTACTCTTTTTGACTTTTTCATTTTTATATATGTGACGGTTTGCTTTGACTTTCATTATCAATTCTTATCTGTTGATAACTTTCAGGGTCAACGAGTAGAAACACTTCTCACAGAGAAGAGACCATACGGATAAAAATCGTCATCCTTGATTTTTCACAAGCTCCCAAACTAAGCGTAAAATCGAGATCATTGTTTATCCACAAGTTAGGTGCTAACCCTACCCACAAAAGTTAATTGTGTCATTACCTCTTGTTCCCAGTTCCTAAGTTTGGTATCTCAAGATTTTAATTTGTTGAGAAATGAATTGCTTCATATTTTCTCGTTTTGATATTTGTTAGTCCGATAAGAGCACAAAATTTGAACGCTAAGTAGGTTCCAAATTTTCCCTCGAAAACCCCTGCATACAGAAATCGGGTCCACATGAAGGTCTCTGATTTAACACGATTTGTGGAGGCCCCCCTTTTTATTTACGACCGAGACATCCCATGTCTGAGACCCGAAACAGAAGCTTTTTATTAGGGAAACCCCCAGAGTCGAAGCTTGGCATTTTTGCATAATCATAAGCACTTTAATAATATTTGGTCCTTAGTCCTTTATTTCAATTACAACAACGGTTTAAGAGCCGCCAAGATGTAAGAGCTTTATTATGACCTTAGATTTAGATCCGCTGCTTTTTATAGCTTTGGATTCCTCTGCCTTTTTTATTTGGCTTTGGACTATTATTATTGATATTCATAATCATATGCCAAACCCCGAGTCCTACGGCCTTTACTAAGATCACAACATCGGCTGCGAACCAGCAAGATGCAATAGTCTATTTCACCGTAACACTGGCAGTACCCCTATGTGTACCAAACCCCATACACTTAATTAAACCTAGAGATCTATTATTATTGGTGTGCAATCTTGTGGGAACAAGGAGGCCACAAGTACCTTTCGTGGGCTCTAAAGAGATCCAACTACTCCACGTTTAGCACGAAACTTCTAAATAAACTCTATCATTCCTCGATCTCCGCAAATTTAAAATCTCAAGTAATGAGATCCGCGGATGCTTAGCCATAATCTTTTGATTATTTTGGTTAAGGGAGACGAGCTAGTGCTCAACACGCCCGGTCAAGTCAAAACATTTATTTCTACTCTCGCCGGTAGGAAAGTCAAAACAAGGTTTCAAATCTTATTATTATACCATATATCATTTTTTTTTCATTCATTTTTTTTTTGTACATTAAAAAGGTGACAAAAATTTAAAATTTTGGTGGAAAACGGAGTTGCGTAAGTTAACAGCTCAGACGAAGGTGCAAGGTCAAATCGAATCGAAGATTCACCCCCCCCCCCAGACTAAAGTGAAACATTGTCCTCAATGTTTTAAGGGTACGGGTAGTCTTACGTAATATCTAAGGCCGTTTATTAAGTATGCCAAGAGATAAACGTTAGTAGATAAGATTTTGGATATGGTGAATTTCCGAAAGAGCAGCGAAGAATGAGACTCGAGTGGAGAGAATGACAAAACACGAGCACGAGAGTCCTTAAACTTCGGGGAAATTCCTAAACATTCACAAACAACCACGAAAACACGAGATATGGAAGAGGCCGCCCTCCTCACGTCACGTTACTTTAAAGAAAATAGAAAATAAAGAAAATGAAATGGATAAGCATGGGGTGCCTCCCACGAAGCGCTTGTTTTTTATTACCGAGTCACATGAGCTTGACTCGATCCCCGAATTATTTCGTCCATTGGGAAGGCAGATGGAACGGACAACCGGCATGAAAACCGAAGATGCCGGGGTCAAAAACGGTATCCTCACTCCCGGTGGAGTGGAAAAGTGAAGAAATGATGGGATAAGAAAAGAATGGTTGAAACACCCAGATGATAAAAGAAAATTCGATTTCGGAATCACGGGTGGGTTGGGTGCGTAAAATATTAAGCACAGGAACATCTTGTTCAGAAATCTCGTCCACCACTCCAAAAATATCTTCATTCGTACCGGATTCAAAAACTACATCCGGTGGTTTCGCCGGTGGACGAGAAGAAGGTAAATCGGAAAGAATATTTCTTTGAACGTCATTCTCGTCATTCTCAATACCCGGTGGTATTGAGTCATCCGCAGCAAGAAATAGATCGACATCCTATAAAAGAGGGTCACGTGACGGATTATCGGAAATAAGCACAAAATCAATCTCAAAATCAAAACGCTCATAATCCGGAAGAGAGATATCAGCATGAATAGTAGGATTGCCACTACTCGTCTCTTCAAATCGAAAAATTTCAAGCTCGGGTAAGAAATCACTATCCATATAGGTGATAGGAGAAGAAATTGGAGGATCTTTCAATGCCTCGATCTTAGAAATGAGAAGATTGATATTAAATAATTTTTCACGAAGAGCTTCATCTTGGATTTCAGTATCAACTTCTTCATCATTCTCTTCTTCTAAGCTGACGAGCTCAGAAGGTAATTCGTCCACATAGTCGATGTCTCCACAAGATAAAGAATCGTCATCGTCAGAATCAAAGAACATCTCAACACGATCATTTGAATTTTCAATCAGAGATAACTCACATTCTTCAGTCATATCAAAAACATATTTCTCAAATTCGGGTAAAGAATCCTGGAGCTCGGGCTCCAAAGGATCTGACGGCGTAACAATCTCAGTCGAAATAGAATCATTGTTATCAAGAAAAGTATCGATTTCTTCCAAAACAGGATCACTTCCCTCATCCGGTGTGAGAGAAGGATGAGAAGAGTCGGAAGTAATTGATTCAAGTCTTGAAAAACATTTTGAAGAATCTGGAGGTGGGACAAATGGTGTGCTCTGAGAGCTAGGAATTTCCACCACTTCCGTTATGGTCTCCGGTTCTTGTTCGTGAAGATTAGGTAAGTCATTTCTTCTAAACACCATTTTAAGCTCAACACGTTTGCTTGACGAACTCTTAACCGTAAATCGAGAAAGGTTAGGATCAAATCTTGACGGATTAGGAACAATTGTAGGCTTAGACTCTTGGACAACCGTAGGTTGGACGTATTTAGCACTTCCAATGTTAGTGGAAGGTACCGAGTCCTTTGTCACCTCGATTTCTCGTTCCATTTCCCTCACCGGAGAGGGAGTAGGAACCGATGGCCCATCATAATTAACACGAATTCTCAAAATTTTTGACAAGGCGTAAAGTTGTTCAATTTTTATTTTAAAAGCCCTATTTTCAAAGAAATCGTCATCGAGAGATGTCATAGAACAATTTTCAACATTTAAAGGTTCACAAGACGGAGTGGGATTAATCGTAGAATTTTCTTCTTTATTAGGCTCATTTTCATCACTCTTAATGGTGTTAACTTGTTCTCTTTTACGAATTTCCTCTTTAAAAAGGTTTATTGCAGTTAGACACTGCTCATTAAAGTTATTTTGACCATTCATCATTTTAAGAATCTCATTCTGAACCGTGAGAATCGTGTCGTATTGTGGAGGTTGGTCGTGATAATTATTATCATAAGGAAACGGTTTCCTTGTTTGACAATCGGTGCTAAAGTGTGGACCTCCACAATTCTCACAACCGTTTTGTAGTCGTGAGGTCGGTGCATTTTGAAACGATTCATTATTGAAGTACGGATCTTGCTCATATGAATTGAAATCGTATTGTGGATAATTGGAAAAATTCGGATTAAAACCATAAGTATAAGGACTTTCACAAAACGAACAAATTCCATTGATTATATTTCTTCCACATCTCTCGCAATATTGTTTATTGAATGAATCGGGCTGAGGTGGGTAGTCGGAAAAATTTAGAAAGTTGTTGTACGTATTTGAAATGCAAAACAAACAACTTCCGTCTCGAATATCGTTACCACACCGTCCGCATGTACACCAAACACATGAACCTTCAAAGAACGGTTCTCCACATTTAAAACAAGTCGGATCCATAAGAATTATCGTTTTAGAGGGTTAAAGAAAAAGAATCAAATGATAAGAGGAGAAGAAGATTATTTTTGGTTAATTATTGAAAAAGAAAATCAAAGTAGAAAAGGAAAATCTTTTTGTATTTTAAAAAAAAAAAACTTAAAACTTTTATTCTTTTTTTTCAAACGTTACGTTAATCGTAACTGTTTCCTCCAAAACTACTCGCGACGGAACGGGAGAGAAGAGTGTTTCTCTCTTCAGCTTGCAATTTAATGTCAAAGCTTTTCGTATTTTCCGCTTATTCGGTCGTAGAATTAAAGTAATCCGATTAGCAACTAATTTCACGCGTTCTTATGTCGTTAAGCTTATTTGGTTTACAACGCCCACCCTTCAACGGGAGAGTCGAGGCTGTAACTTTATTATTTTTTTGGTATTTTTGAAAACACTTTAGGAAAAGTTTTTTTGATATTTCAATTTTATTTATTTATTTATTTATTTTTGTTTTTATAGAAAATATATACAAGGAAGGTTTTCAAAACACAATTTCGAAAAACGAAAACGAAAAATTCACTTCAACCTTCCCCGGCAGCGGCGCCATTTGATATAGTCATTTTAGTATAGTGTTTATTTTTCCGAAGAAATGCTTAGGAAAGCATTTCCCCAGGTCGTGTCCCAACGAAGGTGTGAATGGAATTTCGAATTCCCGATTTGTGAAACGTGTCGTGAAAGTGGTAAAAAGTGATTTTATGAGATTATACTAACGAATAAGTAAATGAAGCACAAATAATCACTTAAACACGTATCACGAGAAATTAAACAAAAAACGTAACGTAAAATTGAAAATGTAAGCTAAAACGCGAAATAAACGTAAACGTACGAAATAAAACGTGAATTTTGAGCTACACTACTCCTACGGACATGAAAATAATTTTGAAAAGTTAAAAATGATAAAAGAAAATTTTGAGAAAAAGAAAAATATTTTTTTGTCTTTTTAATTAATTTTTATGAATTAAAAACTAATTAACTAATTAAAAATTAAAAGAAAATGCAAATAAGGTGAGAAAAATGAAAAATAAATTTTGAAAATTATAAAATAACTAAAAAGTAATTTTAAAACTAAAAAATAATTTTTTTTGCTTTTTGTGTAATTTTTAGGAATTAAAAACTATTAAATCTAATTAAAAATTCAAATTAAATTCAAAATAAATGGGAAAAATGGAAAATAAATTTCTAAATTTCTAAAATAAATGAAAATAAATTTCTAAAATATTTTTGGATTTTTCTAAACTTTTTCTGATTTTTTTTTGGATTTTTTAGTAATTAAAAAGTATTTAAAATTGATTAAAAATGAAGATTAAATAAGAAAAATAGTAAATGGACTCAGAAAAATTTGAAAGAATTACAGAAAATCTAAAATATTATAATAAGCTTGAGAAAAAAATTTTGAAAATAAAATAAGCCAGAAAAGTGCTTTAATGCTGAAAACTGCTTATTGGAAAGTGCTTGTTGATAAGCAAACTTTGACCAAGTTGACCCTAACTTTTACCAAGTACTTTTATGAGCAAAACATGCTTAATGGAACAGAATTGAGACCACAAGAACACTCAGAACTCAAAAATGAAACAAACAGGTACAATAAGCTATTGGAGAGATAAGCAATAAGCTAAGCAGTAAGCAAATGGAACCAAATGAGACAAATAAGCAACTAGGGGCACAATTGAACCAAAATGAACATAAACACTCAGAATATAAGCTAGGGAACAAAATTTGCAGCCCACAAACTAAAGACAGACAATAGGTTCAATGCACTCAACTGATAGGCCAATTAAGCAGTAGAAATAAGCTGTAAAGGGTGAGCTTTTGGGGGCAATCACTACTCTGTCCTATTGAGAATAAAAAAGAACCAAAAGAATTGAGTCCTAATCCAATATACTACTCTAACAGTTACCTAGATATTTCTCCAAAAACTGATTCACAGGGCTCAACAGTCAACTTATTACATAATTTCCAATAAGCAAATGCATTCCAAACCTCAATTTCCTTCCTGATGTTGATTCTCTAACTGTTAAACTTCTCAATTCAGCAATCCAAAAGTATTTTCAATGAGTATTGAATTCTACAAAGGTACTCAAATTATTTGCCAAAAACTGAGTAACAACTATTATTTGACTTTTTGATTTAACTTAGACTTTGACTAAATTGAATTTAAACTGATTAAATCTAATCCTAATTTGTATGTTAAGCTAGTTTGTGATTCAGGTACCCTAGATGCAAGCTGTTTCCAACAATTTGTGAGAGTTTCAGATGCTAAATTACCCCTATGTACACATAATTTAGGATGATGGCTGATTTTGACTTATGCTCTGAGACCTATGGTTTTTATGCTACTGCTAATACTTATGAGACCTAAGGAAACTACTTGTGCAGAAATCACACCTTCAAAACCATAAGTACCTACAGAAAGTGAATAATCCAAACACTCCTATAAATTACAGTTAACACTAAAAATTGATTTCTTAACTTAGCTTTCTACAGCTAATGATCTAATATCACTACTTAACTGTCTAAAAGCTAATTTATGCAGTAACAACAACAAGAAAACAATAAAACACGGATATGTAATAAGAGATAAAACAAGACAGTTGATAAGTAATTCTAAGTTAAAGTAGGTAATACCTAAACATAAGCATTGAAATAGCAAGTAATAACCACTGATAAGGTATAAGCTACAGTTAATAAGCTATGCAAACAGGAGATGCAAAATAACTAAGAAGAAAAAGGAGGCTTACTTGGAAATTAAAGGGTAAAATGGACATGAAATAAGGGAATAAGCTCACTGAAGCTATGATAAGCTGAATGAGCTTATTCAAAGGGACTATTGGCTAATCCAAGCTTATGTACCCTCAAAAAGTAATAGTTTTCTATTTTATTTTATTTTATTTTATTTTATTTTATTTTTTATTTTATGATAACAATAAGGTAACTGAAATTTGAATTAAATCAAACAGAAAACTTAGCTATATAAAACTTGAACAAATAATAAAACAGTAATAAGAATTACTTGAAATGAAATTTTATAACTCCTAAATAATTGAAACTGAAATAAACTTTTTATTAAAACTTAAAATAAGCTGAGTACAAATTGAAGAAAGCAATAAACTAAAAATTACATGAAACCTACACCTACTCCTAAATTCTAACCATCCAAATCGTTGGTGAGGAGGGCTTTATATAGTTGATGAGAAGAGAAGGTCCTAGATAGTCCATGTCATCAATCCTTGTGATGGTGTGTTTCTTTTGTCATGCTTATCACCCTTGGATCAATTCCCAACACGCTCCAATCAATTTTAGCCCTCAGATCAATCATTCCCCTAATCATGTGCACTGATTAACACACGGATTGCTGACATGGCAGGCCTGCCATGTCAGGTTCTTCTAGAAACATGCATGATTTTACTTATTTGTCCTTAATTGCAGTGAAAATGGGACGGGTGATTTTCTAGGGTTCTTTGGAACAGTAAATTCTGGGTTTGATGTGAAAATTGGGGGGCGGGTAATATGGTTTTGGGGGATTTTTTATTTATTACTAAGTTTGACCGGTGGGTAAGGTTTGGATCGGGTTTGTTGACTTGGGTGGGGTGACAGGGTGGACTGGGTAGTATTAAAGGGTATGGGCTTTTATTAGTTTTGGGCTTAGGATTTTTATTGTTTTTTGATCCGATTGTGTTTTGTTTAGAGTGGTATTTTAAGACAAGGATCCAATGTGTAAAGCTAAAAACTTCTAGGGACTGAATCTGTAATTTATTCAAAGTTTCCTCAAGGGCTTATGTTTTAATTCACTGATTCATTAAGGACCATACTTTGACTTTTCTTCAAAAATTTCTCCAAGGGACCACTTTTGTAAATTCTTGAAAATGAAGGGACTGAATGTGTCATTTCTTCAAAACTTTGTCCAAGGACTAATTATGCAACTTTCTGAATCTCTGAGGTCTTCTTTTGACATTTTGAGATTCCTTTAATCATTTTGTTTCTCCAGCTTCGGCTTTTGACCTTTTTCCAATCTCGTGCTCGTTTTTGTCGGTTTTGCTTTGTTTTTGTTCATTTTTCACATATCCGTACCTGCACATTCACAAATACAAAAACATACATTCTCTTGGCATATTTGGTTAGTATTTGATGTATTTGGTCTGATTTAAGGCTAAAAAGAATGTGAGAAAAAGCACACATCAATAAGCTTTGCACACCGTCAAAAAAGTAGAAAAGGTGAAAATTGACTCTTTAGTTGTTAAAATTAATAACATCATTTGCAAACTTACAAAACGAAAAGGTTTAAAATGTAAATGTTTTATACTATATTTAGCTAACACATAACTTTGAGCTTGTTTTGTAAGTTTGATATTGTGCAGGGTGCTGAGTGTAAGATTAGGTTAGGGTTTGCTTATTTTATTATTCTCTCAATATTTTAACCCGCAAAAGTTCTCTCACAAGTATGGCTTCTGAAAAAGATATTATTTTATCCAAATAAGTTGTTTGTGTGTTGTTTATGAATTGTAATAAGCCAAATAGTTGCTTGAACAACCTTATCCATAGACCCATACTGTCTAATGAATGATAGATTCTCACTGTATACATGACGTATTGGTAAATGATTTTTTTTAATTTATTTATGTTCTGCAGGGTTTTAGAGGCGGAGGAAGATCTTTTCCGTAATGCAGAGGTAAAGGAATTATGATAAAAGACAAATCTTATCAAGGTACTGTACATATTAACTCTTTTAATAAATTATCTCGATAAGGAAATAGAGTTGAAAACTATGCGGTACATCGGAATTTTGAATAAATGTGTTATCAAGTTAAAATATTATGCGGATGATTAAGATAAGTAGAACCTTGACTAAAACCTGTAGTGTATTTAGATGCTTGAATCACTTTATGAACTTGCTCTCACCAACATTGAGAATGGTTCTTTTCATGCACGTTCCACAACTTCAATTCATTAGTCTAACCTAAGAGAAGTGTTCACAAAATCACTTGAATCCCTTATTGATAAAGAAGGCAGTGAAAAGTCACATACTGATAGCTACAGGTTATTTGAAATAGACTTACTCAATCAGTTAATTGTAGAGGAAACTTCACCTATGGTTATTATGTCTAGAGCCGTGGGTAATGAAAGACCAATATGCCCTCTTGATACATAATCTGAATGGTGTTGTGAGCCATCATATGTCAACCTTTGTGATATACTTTCGGCAAGTTGCGACCCTAAAAAGTCCAGCATTATATTCCCATAATGCACACCAGGACAACCCGTAACCGCACTAAGGTATGTTTTTAGTTATTAAAATCTTGATTTGTTGTGATGTGAATGATGTGAACTATTTAATACTTCGTAAAAAGGATCGAGTGATTAATAATTTTTAGATTACAAGCTTGAAAAATCATTTAAAAAAACTATCAGTAATGAGTCAATATCAAGAGTTCCATTTTTATTTATAATAATTTGGGTAATAGTTAGATGTTAATTTCATTATGTAGAGTGATCTTCTTTATAACTGTCACCAGGGATACTTTGTGTTGTTGGGCTTCAAAATTCTTGATTAGCAACCATGTCTAGGATTACACTTTATTTAAAGCAAGTCCAAAATTTAGGTGCATGGTTGATTATGGAACCTGAACTAGACAAATGAACAAAATGCTGAATTTGTCACGCGCACTAATGTTAATTTGATATATTTCACTCGATATGCAAAAGTACTTGGCTCTTAACATATTTGTATTCAACAAACTGCCAATACGTAAAATTAGGGGTGTCAGTAGGGTCGGGTTGACCTGTACCCAATAAACCGAGTAACCGCCATTACTATCGGGTCTGGGTGGGTAGATAATGGATGTTATCGGGTCATCCTGATAAGACCCGAAAATCAATATTTAATTTTTTTATGTTGATTTTTCATGTCTTTTAGCTTCGTGGCTACTGGTACTTAAGCACCAACTTGGCTACTGCCTACCGGTATTTGAGCAATTAAGTATAAATAAAATATTATACCCAACCATCCCTCCAACTTAAGTCAAGATCAAATACTGAAGATGTATAGAGCGGGTCAGGACTGCTGCTCATGGACAATCCTTCTTACTTAAATCAAGCTTGAAACAATGTTCAACAAAATACAGTTGGTATTTTTAAGTGCCACTTAATACATTATGTTCATTAAACCAAATAGAACTGAGCTTATTGACTAAATGATATGCACAAACTATAGAATGAGCTTATTGAATAAATGATATGCTAAAACTATAGAATGCACTGAACCTGTGGTTTGTCATAAAGTATATGGATTTATTTGAGCTAGAATTCGACTAGATCGGTTGGTCATAAAATAGATGGATTTATTTGTTTTTATTTTATAGCAAGCAATGGCTAATGATTGTCGCTTCTTTATCTAGGACGAAATTGATATCTAGGGATCATCATAGCAAAGTGTTAATAGCTAATTGATCATAATGTACATATGTTAACAGACACTCTCTATTTTATCATCAAAAGATAAGCCTTTGAAATTAATATTTATATTATTCATCTAAAGAAGAGTAATGGCCCATGATTTTCTCAAGCATGAAGGGTTCATTGCCCACAAGTAAGCAGTTAATTTTAGTTTTTGTTCTCTAAACCATGATTCGAATCCCACCCGAACTTGATTCTTAATAGGGTTGGGTTGGGGGTCACTTTGTAAAACATCAAAACCTGATTTAACCTGACCCGATAAACCCGATAACACCCCTACTTAAAATGGTATTTAATACACTACATCATTTTTATAGGCCCCAAATGGAGTCTTTCGAGATGATACCCTGTTGCAACTTCAAGTTCCTATCATATTTGTGCATGTAAACTCTATGGAGTAGCTGCTTCATCATGGAACATTTTCAAAATACAAGGTTGTGTGTTACTGTACATTTTTGTTGTAGCAGCTATTGGCTTTGAATTAATAGTTAATTTTGTTCATTTAGCACCTATATGTTGTATGTGAAACATCTATTTTAGACTTTTGTAGTATCTAGAAAAGTAGCAAAATGTATGATTGTTTAATATTTTAAGTTATTAAAAATTACAGAAGAATGTAACGATTAAACAAGAACTGGTGACATATGTATAAACATGTGTTTCATGGTAAGTGAAAATATTAAGATCAGTTACTTTACTTTTGTCAATGTGTGGTTGTCATTATATGATTATGACTATTCTAACACACTCAATGTATTAGCCCCATGTCCTGGCTATTATGTTTTCATATATAGGTTGAGATTTATCCCATTAAGTATTAAAAGAATGCCAAAACTAAATAGTGTTAACATTAACAAGTTGAAAAAGGCAACCTATTATTGGATGACCAACTTATTATCGGATAATCAAACCCTTTGAATAGAACCATTAAGATTTTGGGATGACTTTTTCCCCGATAGACCCATTTCCCTTTTAGCTAAAGTTATTATTTGACCCATTTGAGTTTAAGTGCGACTTAAATAACCCATTACTAAGTAAATGGACTCAAATTGCAACTTTATTGTTTAGTAACATGTTTTTTTTCTCTCTCTCTCTATACAGATACGTTAACCACCTAATAGAAAATGATGTTCAAGAAAATGCCCATGTGAATAATCATGTTGTTGTCCAACACTACGTTGATGTATCAAGAGTAAAGCACAAGAATGGTTTGAAGGTACTATGTTGTGACAACATGATATTGTATATTTCCTCTTATGAAGACTACATGCTAACATTTTAGGTAGTTGGTTAACATCCCTAAGAATATGACTGTCGGTAAGCTCATAATATATCTCTATTGGTTATCGAGTTACTTATTATGACTTTGAATCATAGAGATAGCTGTTTTACAACATCAAGACTTTTTGTATAAAAATATTTTAGACCATGGCAGTCAGTTAATTTAAGAGGTGTTCGAATATGAGATTCAATTAATTTTCTGCAGGTTGGTTTAACGTTTGTGTTAATTTGAATTCTCTCTTTAATGTCATTTAATCTAAATTTTCATTGATTTAGTTGATCAGTTTAATCAAAGATTACTTGTATTTTATTTAAAGTTAGCCACTAAAGACAAAGATTTTGAATTTTACCGCCGCAAGTTAGTAGGTGATAGTGATGATGTCTGGATTGGATACGTGGTTTGACTTTTGTTTATCTTCCTATTAACAACAACTTCATTTTAGTTTGACTTCTGTTTTTCTTTAAAATTTAGGTGTTAATGAAATGAACATGAAATACTCAAGTGTTTCACGTGACTCGATACCTTTGCTCTTCAGGACTATCTACCAATTCACAAGACGATACATGCGCATTTATTATTTTAATAGTTACAACCGAACTTTTTATCGAGTAATTGATTTAATACTTATTATTCTCTTCAAGAAATAATAGAACCTATTTGCGTTCATTGTTGTTTCTTACTTTATTCACACACGTAATACTTTAATAAATAATTACTTTAAAAATTCCCGTGATTCCACGGGTCTATAAGCTAGTAATTAATAAACTGATAACATATAACGTTTGAGGATCAACCAAACCCAATGGACTCTTTTCTACTCAAACGCGTTTTGACCCTGTATCTGACCTTTCCGCCCGCTCGCCTGCCCTTAATGCTACCTCTAATGCTATTATTATGCTTTTGAGATTGTTAGATTGATTACTGAAATAAAACTAAGGGACGGAAATGCTTTGTGGCAACAACATTTATTTGAGTTTGACTAATCTAAAAAAAAAATTACATGATACCCCTTATACTTGATAAGCTCCTTCAATCGATCCACCACGTATATCGTCCTTATTCATCAAAATACCAAGATCACCGGTATGCAGCCAGCCTTGTTTATCTATGGCTTGTTCTGTTGCTTCTTTGTTATGGAGATATTCTATATTCACATATTAGTGATAGTATCCATGAGTTCTGTATCAACAGGGTTAAATATTTTCCCAGGACAAATTAAATCCGAACTTATACCTTGCATCAAATTCGGCCCACGAACCCATATTTTACCCAACAGTTTCAGAGGAAGAGGTTTTAATGTTTCTGTATGTATAACTAGTTATAATGCCCGCGCACGCGCTGGTTTGTTTAAATTTTTTTTGAATCATATATTTTTATTTATTAAAAAACAAATAATTTAATCTTTGTTTTGTTTGATTTATGATTTTAATTATAGTTTTTTTATTTTTAAAGATAATTATTTAAAAATTTTAATCCTATTGTTAATTGCATCTTATCTATATTTTTTATATTTATCTTCTACTTGTGTTATGGATAAATATAAAATGTTACCTAATAATAAAATAATATTTTTTTTAAATAATATTATTACTAAATAAAGTATGGTTTAGTTTTTTTTGAAATGAGAAAGTACCCAATTGGGGTTTTATTTTATTATATAAAAGATTTGAGATCCCGTTCCTGGACAAAGTGTTCCTGATGAACCTGAATGACGAGATCCTACCCTCGGATCCTCAAGCGATATTATTCCACCTGTTTATGTCATCCCATAGCCCTGAAAAAATATAATACAGATTAAAAGGCCTCAACGTACTTAACATATGCGCATATATATCACTGGTAAGTTAGTACTAATATTGGAACCATACCCCTGTCCCCTAATGTGCGCACATATATCATTGGTAAGTTAGTACTAATGTATTATATAACACTAGCACATGTACGTTTATGTTTTCTATCAAAACGCAATAACTAACCTGTAAAATCATTGCTTGAGGAAAAACTTTCGAGCATTCATCCATAACATCCTTCCCTTAAGGCGCATCACAAGACGCAATCTCCCTCAACGCGCTCACATCAAACCTCCCCACTACATCCTTCCTCTTCACCATCGCCATCACAACTGGTGGCGCGGTATACAAATGTGTAACCTTAAACCTCTCCATCGCCTCCAATGTTTCCTCCAACTCAAACCTGTTCATAACAACCATCGCATTCCCTAGTTGCAACTGTGAATACGTAAAAGAGACCAATCCCATTATATGAAACAAAGGAACAACACACAAAAACACACATTTCCCTTCATTATACGTTTCTTGATCTGCTGTTATCATTAACGACGTGGCGATTATACTTTTATGAGTCAACACTACTCCTTTACTTAATCCAGTTGTACCTGATGAATACAGTATTGCTGCCACGTCATCCATATTAACATTTTCACCCATTTTTTTTACTGACTTGTTTACTGTTTGATCTAAACAGTTTAAATCAATGATGGGAATATTAAAGGCGTTGACATTATGAACCAGCTGGTCAATAGTAATAATAAGCTTAGGTTTAGAATCATTAACTTGATGAGCAAGTTCAGCTACAGTATAAAGCGGATTAGCAGTGGTGACAATGGCACTAATGTAAGTGACAGATAAGAAGGCGATAGGGAAGAGGACAGAGTTAGGTGAGAAGATAAGTACGACGTCGTTTTTTGAGATATTGTGTATGTCATATAGTGTGTGCGCAAAGTTAGTTATTCTTTGTGTGAGGTGCGTGTGAGTTATGGTGTGATTAGTGTAAGGGTCTATTAAGGCGGGGAAGTTAGGGTGAGAGTGGAGGTTGCGAAAGAGATGAGTGAAGATTGAGGTGGGGGAAGGTGGGAGGGTGATGGGTGGTCGTGGTGATGTGTAGATGCCGGTGACTGGGTTATAGAGTGATTTAAGGTTTTTATTAAAGATCAGTGACCAATATGTATAGAAAGTAGTTCGATTACTTGAAAAAGAAAAGAATACAAGAACTTGTGATTTAGTGATTTATATTCAGTTGTTTAGGCCACTAATTGCTCATCACATGTGTGTACGGTGTACGTGATATGTCTATAAACCATACACATGCAATATTATTTTATTTTTCTGTATTTTTTGAGATTTACAAAAGTTGTTATGTCGATAACCTTGGTTTACTGTGCCAAACTTCATTTCTGTACTACCTTTATTTTGAAGATCGGGATAATGTCCATTTACTTTATGTTGCTGAAAAATCAAGTATTCAAGTTAATCCGGCCAGCCAATTTTCGTGTTCAAATTTTTTGGCTATAATTTCTAGAAAGTTACGTATGCTTATCATTTTAACTTCCCTTTTCATTTTACAAGTAGAGCAATAGAAATCTAGTTGCAAAGTACTATACTTCCATGGACCATTCTGTATAACACATGATTTGAAGTATATTGGCGATTAAATTTTGAAAATTATTTACCTGGAGAATACTGATTAACATGCTAGAAAAACAAGATTAAGGTATTAAAGATAATAATAAATATGCAAGGGATCCCATGAAAAAAAAATGCATTTTATCGCGTTATTAGACACAAATAACCATTTGTATGTATAATTTGTTTTCAATTTAATAATCATCACTACTACTTTACAAAACGAGAGGTGGTCTAAGGTATAGAGACCGGTTAGATGGGTGGTTTAAGTAACAAATCCCAAGGTAAGGACTTTCAATAAGCAATCTCAAACAGCTCATACAATTATATAGGGGCTGATTGGGATTGCTTATTAGAACTGCTTATCGGGACTGTTGGATTTGCTTATTAAAACTGCTTATACAAATTAATGGCATATATAACCACAAATTTAACCAATTTTGTATAAAACCATAAATTAAGTGGATAATGCATCTAAAAGCTATGAATAATGTACATACATGTTATG
>JARVZY010002624.1:0-78000 GCA_030686995.1 Artemisia argyi
ATCTTCAACGCAAAATGCAAGATTTAATTGAGTCAAATGGAAAGTTGATTTCGAAACTTGAAAGTGAAAAGTGTGAATTGAAAATACAAGTTGAACGTCTTCAAAGAGACCTTTCAAAAACAGAAACAGAATTGTCAAGTTGTAAAAAGGATTTTTGTGAACATAAAATACGAAAAAGGAAGTACATAGATGACTTACTCGGTGATATTGTTGATCTTGAAAAACAACTCAAAGAATTTCGTAACATTGTTTACAAACACGGGAACTCTGTCACAACAATTCAGAAATTTACTTTAAAACCGAGACCCGATAAAGGATTTGCACTTGGCGATTACAATTCAATGTTTCTTCATACGGCTTTCAAAGAAATTCCTAAAATTTACAGTATGGACCATTTGCTTGATAATACGATTGTGCGTGCTGTTGTTTTTGATACTGAGGAAGAAGAAGAACTTGAAGACGAGAGTCGATCAAAAATGAGTCATGTTCAAAATTGGACACCATATGATTACTCAAAAGCTCCTCCTATTTCCAAATCTTTTGTTACTCAAAAAGAATTACCTGAGAAATCATGGTATGTGACTGAGTCATATGTTTCTTCCTCCAATGTGGCCCCTGTCCAAACTGTAGCACAAATTAATGGTCCTTTACCATCATCCGGGGAAATTACACCTTTACCGAAAAAATGTCGTGTCTTAAATTATTTCAAAACTTTTATGGAAGACATCGAAATTTTAGAGGAAACAATTGAACGCAATTCTGAAATAAAAATTGAAACTTTTCAATCCGCTTACGAGCGCGAAAAGAGAGATATTTTTCAAAAACAAATGCTGCCAATTGTCAAACACCTCCGTCTTTGTGCTACACGTTGGGATCAGGAACTTCAAAACGAGGTCAAAAATATGATTAACGTTTTCAACTCAACTGAAAATGAGATTTTAGCTCAAAAGCAAAGAAATAGAGTTTTAAAAAATGATGTTGATCGACTCTTGGAACAAGTTCTCAATGCTGATATTTTGTCTGTTATCATGAATGATCTTTATAAATCTGGTACTTCTATGCTTAAGAATGATCATTGTGTTGATAATAATCTGTTGAATGAGGAAATTGAGACACTCAAAATGGAAAACGAAAAGCTGCAAATTAAAAATGATGATGTGACAAAACAATTTTCAAAACAAATTTGTCAACTCAATCAAAGGCTTGAATGGTGTCAAGCTAAAAGTCTTGAAAGGGAATTGAAGTTTCAAAGTCAAAATGTTTCAAACTCTTGTCAGAATTGCAAAAACAACGAGTCTTTAAAAGGTCTATGTTTTCGATACGAGAAAGAAATTGCGGATTTAAAAATTGAAAACGCCGAATGGCAACAAAACCGCGATGACATCAAATATTGCAATGGTTTACTTGAGTCTGAAATACAGGACAAAAATCACATCATCATTGATTTGAAAGAGAAAATCAAGCTAATTCAAAAAGAAAAGATGGTTGACACCACGGTGATAGCACCAGGAATGTATAAATTAGACAAAACTGCTAAAGATTCTGTCATTCAAAACACTAATGTTGATAACTCCACTTCTACAGGACTAGTCTCCACTAATAGCGTTAGCAGACCCAAGCGAAAAAGTAAAAACAAGAATAGGATCTTGCAACGTAAGAGAGGACAACTAGAAGCTCAAGAAGTAGAAGACCAACTTAGGAATTTGAATAAAACTCATGTTGCATCTGATTTAGATTCTAATCTGGAAAATTGTAATCAAAATCTAAATGTAACAAATGATGAACCTTTGAATGTTTTGAATATTAATGCATCTTGTGTGTTTTGTCATAAAAGCGTATCATCTGGTGATCATACTAAATGTTTAGCTAAATCTCTTCTCAATCGTCATAAGAAACGTAGGACACGCATTCCTTCTAGGCCCATTATTGCCTCTAAGTCTAACTTAGGAAAGCCGTCTTCTACGGTTTCTAATGAAGTTGAAGTTACCCCCATAAGTGCCGAGAACAAATCTAGGACAGAGCCAACTACTAGTGCATTTAACATTAAGAAAGCAAGAACTAGTTGGAATTGGCAACGTTGGTTACAACACAAACCAGACTTTAAATGGATCCCTAAATTATTGAATACATGTGTTTCTAACCAACAGGAACCCGCAATTTCTTTGGGTTCCACCCTTACTTCTGTTCCATCCGTGTCTTCTTCTGGTGATGCAGGTGGTACAGATTGTTCTCTGGATTGTTGATAGCGGATGCACCCGACATATGACAGGCAATCTCAAACTGTTACACAACTTTATCTCAAAGTTCATTGGTACTGTCAGATTCGGGAATGATCATTACGCTTTAATAATGGGATATGGTGACTATGTAAGTGAAAACACCGAAATCAGCTGTGTTTACTATGTGGAAGGCCTTGGACACAACCTTTTCTCTGTTGGTCAATTCTGTGATGGGGATCTAGAAGTTGCATTTCGTGAGAAAACTTGCTTTGTTCGTGACTTACAAGGAAACGATCTAATGTCTGGCTCACGTGGCTCCAATCTTTATACAATATCAATGTCAGATATGATTGCAACATCTCCGATATGTCTTCTCTCCAAAGCAGAATCGACTAAATCTTGGTTATGGCACAAACGTCTTTCGCACTTGAATTTCAAAACCATGACTGACCTTGCTCGTTATAAACTTGTTGATGGTTTTCCAAGATTCCGCTTTACCAAAGATCACTTATGTCCAGCCTGTGAACAAGGAAAAAGTACTCGTGCTCATTTTCCTAATAAACCTGAGCATAGTACGAATCATGTTCTGCAACTACTTCATATGGATTTGTGTCGACCGATGCGTGTTCAAAGTATCTGATGCGTGGGAATCGCACCTTGCTTTACCTCTCGAGGGATCTCGAGAAGCTTACAACCCCCACCAGGCAGTGTACCTGATCGTTGTAGTATAGTATAGTGACAAGTACCGGGGGATTGATAGTTCAGCTAGGAATAGTGTCGTTAGGATTGAAATTAATCTAACTAGGTCTAAAGGTGAAGGATGATTCTTTTTATGTTTTTATATTTTATGAAAAGCAAGTAAAAATCTCGGGTATTAGGAGAGTGGGCGGAATTAGTTGCTAATCAACTAACCCAAAAGCTACTAATTAAACTAATTAACAAGAAAACTAAACTAAGGTTCTACAAGATAAGTGAAGCATGTCTACCCATGATATGTTACTCCTTGCTAGCTATCCAATCCTACCTATTGAATTGTAACCTTGTTTTAATTGACGGGTTGTATTCCTTAATACCATTCATGGGGTGGCATACATAACTCCCCAATTCTATGAGCTCTTATCTCCTCCTACACCATGCCCAGCACAACTATAGGGATTGTAAACAGTGGCTCATGCATTAAATACAACCAATAAAGACCTAGTACGCCTCGGTTCATGTTTCTTAAGACGTTCAAGCATGTTACCATTTGGAGATCTGCCAGTTTTCTTAAGCCTAACATATAAATCATTCAATCAAAACAAGAATCAATAGGAAACAAGGATTATAAACTAAACCAACTAGATCTATCGAAGTGTCACGCCCTAATTGATGAAGATAGACACAAACATCAACAAGGAATCAATGAGATCTAATCAATTATATACAAGTTTCACATAATCATAAGTAGACACAAGGTGAATTAGCAAACCATCATCAAAGAAGAGCAAACAACAATAATAATGGAAAACATAATTAAGATAGAATCATCAAACCAATACATGATGTTTATGGAGTGATTGAAACCCTCTAAGTTGCTGGAAAAATACCCACCTAAACCCAGGAATCGACCTTAGGGTTTAGGGCTTACAAAAAGTGAAGTTATGAAGTTATATTTATAGGCATGTTTTCTGTCGGCCCTTCGTGACGGCGTCAGCCCATACTCTTGACGCCGTCAAGACCACTTTTTCACCAAATTATAGATCTCTTCGTCCTCTTCGCGTGAGCTTTTGAATCACCTAAATCCGAGTTCGTATGCAAAAGTTATGACCAAAACAATATCAGCTACTCCGCGCGCAAGTTTTGACAAGTTTACACGTGACGGCCTGGTGACGGCCTTGGTGACGCCGTCACCAACTACGGATTTTTATTCTTGGGACTCTGACGCCGTCAAGAGCAATTCTTGACGCCTTCATGCACTGTTCCCAGCATAGAAATTTGAGACTTTGCCGTTTTCTTCACTTTTATGCTCCAAAAACGTCCGAAATGGCTTCTTTTCCAGAATTCACTCTCCAAGTACCTAAAATCACAAAAGGAACGATTTAGGGCAATATTTGATCAAATAAATTCGGATACGGGCTTAAATGACCCCCTAAAAACGGATCATTTTTCGCCTCATCATATATCCCTACACTTGGGATTTGCTTGTCCTCAAGCAAATGAGCTTTTCCACCAATCAAAATACAAGTTAGGGGTCATTTAACACTAATATAAAAGTAATTACAACAAATGATCGTTCCACCTTAGTCAAAACAAGCACGGAAATTATACACTAGCACCTCACATTAAGTATTTGGATACTCTCATCTCTCGGGTGTTGAAAATTTATATGTCATAATTGGAAATGGAGAAATATCACTCTCTACCTGTCATAGCAAATAGATTACCATAGGCTTGGGAAAGGATCAAACCTCCACCACTTGGCGTAAGCACCTAGGATAAACTATCAAAGAGGTCTTTTAAAGGGTTATAACGTTAGGTGTAGGGGATATGGAAAACACGGTTTTGTTGGATAAATAGATATTTTACTGGTGGCAAGTCAATTGTCTTAGTTAACTACATGTACAATGAGGCGTTGCTAAGCCAAGACTCGACTCAACTTAAACTAACCACAACTCTTTTTTTTGGATTTTCAAGACACTATTTGACTTAAACATAAATAAAAGAAACGGATGGTAGCCCGTATGTTTTTCTCTTTTCCTTTTCTATATTTTTTTTTTTTTTTTTTTTTTTTTTTAGAATACACTCTTACTCTACCATCCAAAACAATACATCAAAGGGAGCTCGTTTCCTCCCTACACTTGAGCTTTTACATACTTCACAATCAACTATTCTAATGACTCGAATCGAGATAATCAAAACACTTGGAGTACTTTTAAATATTAATGCACATATGGGGGTAATAATTGACATCATCCCCATTACTCCATTACAATAGTACTTTACCCATGAGTCCCAATCGTCCCAAAACAATATGTACAAGATATGACTCGACTTAGCAACCATGTAATCAATTAGACAACTAACAAAGGGTTTAAACAATTAACAATAATGCACTAAAGATGAGTGCATACAAGGGAGGCTAAGGCGATTTGGTTGCACATTTGGGGTGGATTGTAAACAAATTCTTCCTTTAAGTAAAATGCTTAAAGTTAGAAATGAAAAGATAGGCTCGGAGGGGTGTACTAGGGGTTTCGTGTACTAAAAATGAGTACAACGCTAAGGGTGTGGGAGAATTACTTGACCTATGAAGTCAATGTAATTATATTACAGGTGTAGAACAAGGGTTATCCTAATGCCTCTTATCATGTAGTAAATCCTAACTACACGAATGTAGTCTCACTAGCGGTCTCGGGATGCAATGCTATCACAAGTTCTAGAATCTAAATACTACCGGTACACTCATAAGCACCAACAATGAATGCTTTTTCCTAAAGATCTAAGGGCGAACCTTACATATTTGGGGTGGAAATTTTTGAGTGGTATGGTTTTTTGTGCTAGTCATACAACTCCTATCCATGAGACGCTTATTAAGACTAAAGTTTCACTCCTACATGTTGCAAAAAATTTTAAATTTGGTGCTAAAATTGCCCTAACAAATATTTCTCTCAGTTTTATTACACATTCACTATTAAACAAAACAAAAACCAAGTGGAGTAATAGTTTCTAATATACCCTCCCTACACTTAAACCGAACATTGTCCCCAATGTTCTAGATAAAATATGTAAAAGTAAATAAATAAGAATGAAAGAAACTAATACTCCCCTGATTCGTTCACCGTGGATAATGTGACAACATGGTTAAATCTACCTCCAAGAAGACGAACGTTGAAAGCTTCCCTTCAGAAATATAAATCATCTTCTTGTCCTGTAATCAACAAACACAAAAACCCAAAGCATCAAACCGAACAAAAATCACAACTAGATGTAATTCCAGACTTAGAAATAGAAAAAAAGACAAAGCAACAAAATGATAGGATACTTGTGGAATGAATTACAAATAGGAACTCATAAAACATATCCACAATTATTGACACACAAACAAGATAAAATATATGCTAATCATGAATTGTGAAGTTTTCATGTTCGAATTTAGTTCTTTTTAACAAGATATAAATTTCCCTACACTTATCTTTTTGTAAAATACCTTTATATGCAATTAAGACGAGGTTAAAAACAAAATAAAGCATTTTCACAAATTATTCGAAACATGAAAATTAAACAATTATGATTAAGCATATATGACGCAAACAAACAAATAAAATAAAAACATCAAACAATTAAAAACATGGGTTGCCTCCCAAGAAGCGCTTGTTTTTGTTCGAGTCACGAGCCTGACTCTACCCTTATTTAGCGGAAATAGGGGAGGTTTTCCCTACACTTAGGATTAAGTGCGGGTGGAAGTAGCGATACACACCCTTAGGATGGAAATATGCCACGTGAGGTGAAGGGGGTGAGTGAATGGCTTCCTTCATCCTAAAACTACCCGGATAATATAGGTTGATGGGTGGGTCGGTTCCTCTTTTGTCTCCTAGAAATAAATCTAAGGATGGGAAGTTGTGTAAAGGTTGAGGTTCCGGTTCATCAACATTAGGAAATTCCCTAGAACTAGGAGTAAGGTTATCACTACAAGTATTCAAACCTATATCCTCTAGTGGTGCTTGGTCCAAGGGTTCTACCTCAATTGGGGTTCCTATAGTCTCTTCTACTTCTTCCGGGTAAGTCACGGGCGTTGTATGTGCCTCAAATGATGGTAGGACTTGTGGGGTACTTTGTGGGCTTGGATTATCCACCTCATCCTCCATTGTACCTAGATTACCTATGTGTTTGTTTTGTACTATGATTTTAGGTGACATCCACGCAGGTATCCCTAAGTAATCATCCCCAGACAAACTTCCTGTTTGCTCCTTCAAACTCGTAATTGATTGATTTGTGATGTTGTTTGTCGGGTTGTCTACTCTATAATAATATTGGGCACAATCTTCTATGGCATCCCATGCTTCTTCAGCATTTAATTCCCTAAGGTCCCCGTTGGCAAAATCATCAATGCACCTTTGGTCATACGGGTGGACACTATAGTAAAAGATTTGAGTTAGGTACCATAGATTGAAACTATGATGAGGGACTATTCGTAGTAAATTTTTAAAACGAGTCCATGCATCATAAATAGGTTCATCTCGATATTGTTTGAACATCAAGATGTCATTAGGAGTGAATGGGTTTCGTGGTCGGTAGTATGGTGGATTCGCATTCTCCATAATGGTGAACGGAAGAGTCAATGGAAGGGTTTCTACAAACAAATGCACAAAGAAAAGATAGACTACAAGAAAGCTAATAAAAAGAAAATAAAAATCTCACTAAAAAGGAATCTAATGAGTAGACCTAATAAAAATCAAATTCAACCTAAACAATAACTATTCCCCGGGCTGCGGCGCCAAAAACTTGATGCGTGGGAATCGCACCTTGCTTTACCTCTCGAGGGATCTCGAGAAGCTTACAACCCCCACCAGGCAGTGTACCTGATCGTTGTAGTATAGTATAGTGACAAGTACCGGGGGAGTGATCGTTCAGCTAGGAATAGTGTCGTTAGGATTGAAATTAATCTAACTAGGTCTAAAGGTGAAGGATGATTCTTTTTATGTTTTTATATTTTATGAAAAGCAAGTAAAAATCTCGGGTATTAGGAGAGTGGGCAGAATTAGTTGCTAATCAACTAACCCAAAAGCTACTAATTAAACTAATTAACAAGAAAACTAAACTAAGGTTCTACAAGATAAGTGAAGCATGTCTACCCATGATATGTTACTCCTTGCTAGCTATCCAATCCTACCTATTGAATTGTAACCTTGTTTTAATTGACGGGTTGTATTCCTTAATACCATTCATGGGGTGGCATACATAACTCCCCAATTCTATGAGCTCTTATCTCCTCCTACACCATGCCCAGCATAACTATAGGGATTGTAAACAGTGGCTCATGCATTAAATACAACCAATAAAGACCTAGTACGCCTCGGTTCATGTTTCTTAAGACGTTCAAGCATGTTACCATTTGGAGATCTGCCAGTTTTCTTAAGCCTAACATATAAATCATTCAATCAAAAAAAGAATCAATAGGAAACAAGGATTATAAACTAAACCAACTAGATCTATCGAAGTGTCACGCCCTAATTGATGAAGATAGACACAAACATCAACAAGGAATCAATGAGATCTAATCAATTATATACAAGTTTCACATAATCATAAGTAGACACAAGGTGAATTAGCAAACCATCATCAAAGAAGAGCAAACAACAATAATAATGGAAAACATAATTAAGATAGAATCATCAAACCAATACATGATGTTTATGGAGTGATTGAAACCCTCTAAGTTGCTGGAAAAACACCCACCTAAACCCAGGAATCGACCTTAGGGTTTAGGGCTTACAAAAAGTGAAGTTATGAAGTTATATTTATAGGCATGTTTTCTGTCGGCCCTTCGTGATGGCGTCAGCCCATACTCTTGACGCCGTCAAGACCACTTTTTTCACCAAATTATAGATCTCTTCGTCCTCTTCGCGTGGGCTTTTGAATCACCTAAATCCGAGTTCGTATGCAAAAGTTATGACCAAAACAATATCAGCTACTCCGCGCGCAAGTTTTGACAAGTTTACACGTGACGGCCTGGTGACGGCCTTGGTGACGCCGTCACCAACTACGGATTTTTATTCTTGGGACTCTGACGCCGTCAAGAGCAATTCTTGACGCCTTCATGCACTGTTCCCAGCATAGAAATTTGAGACTTTGCCGTTTTCTTCACTTTTATGCTCCAAAAACGTCCGAAATGGCTTCTTTTCCAGAATTCACTCTCCAAGTACCTAAAATCACAAAAGGAACGATTTAGGGCAATATTTGATCAAATAAATTCGGATTCGGGCTTAAATGACCCCCTAAAAATGGATCATTTTTCGCCTCATCAGTATCAACGGTAAACGCTACATACTAGTAATTGTCGATGACTTTTCCAGATGGACTTGGGTTTATTTCTTACGAAGTAAAGATCAGGCTCCTTCAATGATCATCACCTTTCTCACTAAAATTCAAGTTCAGTTACGCAACATGGTACGGATAGTCAGAACTGACAATGGAACTGAATTCAAGAATCAGACACTTAGGTCATATTATGAGAAAGTGGGAATTGAACATCAAACATCTATTCCTAGAAGCCTAGAACAGAATGGAGTTGTTGAAAGACGCAACAGGGCGTTAGTGGAAGCTGCTAGAACTATGTTGATTAATGCTCAATTACCAGATTACTTGTGGGCAGAAGCTGTTTCAACTGCATGTTATACTCAAAACCGTTGCATGATCACAAAACGCCATAGCAAAACACCATATCAAATTGTTCACAAAAGGAAACCGAACATTGATTACTTTCATGTATTTGGAGCACTTTGTTATCCGAAAAATGATCGCGATGATTTAGGTAAACTTAAAGCAAAGGCTGACATCGGAGTGTTCGTTGGATACTGTGAAAATTCTAAAGGTTTTCGGATATGGAATCGTCGAACAAGAGAAATTCAAGAAACCATTCACGCTAATTTTGATGAACTCACACAAATGGCTTCTGAGCAACACAGCTTAGGACCCGAATTCAACCGTCTTAACTCTCCGGCATCTTCAGCTGAACCATTTCCACTCAACCGCAAAGAATTAGAAACCTTGTTTGCTCCACTATTTGATGACACAATTGAATACCGTCCTACTGAGGTCTCACCTAATTCCGCTGCTCAACCTGAAAACATTCCAGTACCAGACTCACCTCAACAAACTACTACAAGTGTTGAGAGAGACGGTCCTCCAATTGTATCACCATCTACAGCAGAACAAACTGGTTCTAACTCCCGCCATCCAGCTGAAGATCCAACACCACTATCAGTTCCACAACCCGCAGAGCATGATCCTGATGCGTTCTTTAATCCGTTTGCACCGGCTCCTACAGTTCCTGATATAGCTGAGTCGTCAACACACAATTTGGATCCTGCTAACATGCGAGATACTTATCAACTACACCCTTCAACACACAAATGGACTCGAGACCATCCACTAGTTCATATTATTGGCCATCCAGATGCACCTGTCATGACAAGACAATGACTTCACACTGATGGAGAAACTTGTATCTATGCACTCACAGTTTGTCACGAAGAACCTAAGAATATTAAAGATGCAATGACTTATGACAACTGGATTGAATCTATGCAAGAGGAATTTCAGCAATTCATAAGATTAGAAGTCTGGGAATTAGTTGAAAGACCTGACGGAGTCTTTGTCATCGGGTTAAAATGGATCTGGAAGAATAAGCTTGATGCTGAAGGAACTGTCATACGAAACAAATCACGTCTGGTAGCGAAAGGATACTCTCAACTGGAAGGACTTGATTTTGCTGAATCCTTTGCTCCAGTGGCTAGACATGAAGCTGTTCGGATCTTTTTGGCCTATGCTGCACACAAGAACATGGTTGTTTACCAAATGGATGTGAAAACCGCATTTCTTAATGGAGAACTCTGTGAAGAAGTGTATGTGAGCCAACCTGAAG
Source organism: Artemisia argyi (assembly GCA_030686995.1). Taxonomy (NCBI): domain Eukaryota; kingdom Viridiplantae; phylum Streptophyta; class Magnoliopsida; order Asterales; family Asteraceae; genus Artemisia; species Artemisia argyi. The sequence continues at coordinate 10,840 of JARVZY010002624.1, forward strand.
GCTTCGTTGATCCTGAGCGTCCTAATCACGTTTACCGACTCAAAAAGGCACTCTACGGACTTAAGCAAGCCCCACGGGCGTGGTATGACAAACTGTCCACTTTCTTGCTGGCCAATAAATTTTCTAAAGGATCGGTGGATCCTACATTATTTACAAAAACCTACGGGGAGGACTTACTTATTGTTCAAATATATGTCGATGACATTATTTTTGCCTCAACACAAAGAAGTTACTCTAATGATTTTGCAAAATTAATGAAAGATAATTTTGAAATGTCCATGATGGGTGAACTTTCGTTCTTTCTAGGACTACAAGTTCATCAATCACCCCGTGGAATTTTTGTAAATCAGTCCAAATATGCTCTGGAAATTTTAAAGAAACATGGAATGATGTCTTGTGATACTCATAATACACCAATGGGCTATACCACAAAACTAGATACTGATTTACATGGGATTCCAGTTGACCCTACCAAATACCGAAGTATGATTGGGTCCCTCATGTATCTCACAGCTAGTAGACCTGATATAGTATTTGCTGTCTACATGTGCTCTCGCTATCAGTCCAAACCAACTGAAAAACACCTCAGTGAGGTCAAGAGAATCCTTCGATACATAAAGGGAACCATTAACTTGGGAATCTGGTATCCAAAGGATTCTGGTTTTGAACTAATTGCTTTTTCAGATGCTGACCATGCAGGATGTTTAGACACACGCAAAAGTACATCTGGTGGATTACAATTTCTCGGAGACAAACTTGTGTCATGGCAATCAAAGAAGCAGGACTGCACATCACTGTCGTCAACAGAATCTGAATATGTAGCCATGTCTGCCTGTTGTGCTCAAGTCATTTGGATGAGATCACAACTTAAGGATTATGGCTACCTATTTAACAAGATTCCCATCTACTGTGATTCCAAAAGTGCAATTGCAATCTCCTGCAACACAGTACATCATTGCAAATCCAAACACGTCAATCTCCTATATCACTTCATCAAAGAACATGTGGAAAAGGGTACCGTTGAACTTTATTTTGTTGGGACTGAGTACCAATTGGCGGACTTACTTACCAAATCCTTAGCACCATCAAGGTTTGCTAGTCTAGTTCACCAAATTGGTATGCGATGTTTGACTCCAGAGGATCTGGAAAAGTTTTTAAAACACAATTGATCGTCAAACATCAAAACTATCTTTGTAAATATTTTTTCAAAAAAAACAAAATACAAAAATATAAAACCAATCAAAAACTCAAAAAAAAAAAAGATTTTCGGTCTTCTTTTTAAAAAAAAAAAAAAAAAAAATGCAAGTATAAACCACCTCTTTCAACACTATTTTATAAAATGTCTTCAATTATTTAAAACAAGTGTTGAGGGGGAGGAAAAGTAATGTTTTTCAAAATTTCTCAAAAATATTTTGTCTTTTATACTTGCATTTTACCTAAAATAAATACATTCTTATCAAAAGTGTTGATTCATAAATGTTTCGGGTTACTCTCCTTGGCCAATATAATTAATTTTTCAGTATATTACTATGATCTAAGGTCGAGGGGGAGAACCACAAGTTGTTCTTTTCATGTCTTGGTGTTAACTAACGAAAGTTATATGTGATTAAGTGCTTATGCATTAAGAATAAATGTTAGTTAAGGTTAAGGGACTAATAGTGTCAATATATGATTCTTGTTTAACCATTGGTCAAAACACATTCTTCAAATCCGTGCATCAATCGTCTAATCTGTAAGTGTCATACGTTTTTGATCATGATTTCTAACAAAGGTTTTTAATTTCATAACGATCCAACGGCTAAAACTATCAAATCGATTAATTTTGTCTTAGGGTTATGCGTAAATCATGAACCCAGAAATCTTTGATGTTATTGTTAGATTGATTGACGGGAAATGATTCTTAGATGATGATAAACATGATTCTAACCTCCAATTGTTTCCAGTAACACCTAATCGATTGATTGGCACTTAGGGTTCATACGAATAATTAGGGGTTCTTGAGTTTGTGTGTTGTGATGTTAATTGGTGATGGGGATTATGTTGTTATATGTCTTAGATCATGTTATTAGGGTTTAATTGCATCTTAATCGTGAAAAGATCATGAATCAAAGGTTTAGGGTTCTAATGACACTAGCAGTTATGATCATCCGATTGTGTGGTTAAAACTTGTTATAAATTGGTCCTTATGATCCTTAGGATATTAGATACACTTTCCCCATGCTAAATCATACCCAGATTCATGTTTGATTGTGTTTGTGATTAAGTGCTCATACGGGTTTACGCGTATCTCAGATATATGCACGTTTACGCATAAAAATGGGTATTTAAGTGTGTTAAAATGATTATTGATCAGTGGTTGTGTGTTATACTTTCAGGAATCAAACCAATCTTGTTACGAAAGGTGATTTTCTGGAAAAAAGGCAAATTTACGCGTTAATTGTTCATCCTACGCGTTAATTGTTCATCCTACGCGTAAGATTGAATCTTACGCGTAAGATTCGACACGTGGACAAACTTTGTCTTGGATAAGACATAGTTTACGCATAAACGTATTTCTTACGCATAAGTTTGACCTTACGCGCAAGTCTTGAACTTACGCATAAGTCATAACCTACGCATAAGTTATACTTTACGCTTAAGGTTAATCCTTTGCACAAGTTCAATTCTTACGCCTAAGATTTATCTTACGCATAAGATTGTCCCTACGCTTAAGATTCACCTTACGCATAACTTATAATTTTACGCGTAGACTTTGCACTTACGCCTAAATTCAGTTCTTACGCTTATGTCAAGTTACGCGTAGATTCTTCATTTTACGCGTAAACTTGTCAAAATCCAAATTTTTCTAAGTGTTGGGAAATTTTCCAAAGTGTAACTTCTTGTAATGATAAACTTATGTTATAACTGATTTGTTGTAAGTTTCTAACAAGTAATATAACTCAAGTTTGTCATATGTCAAAAGTTTTTCACACACACAAACCCCCACTGATCAATGTATAACATGCAAATCTTAAAGTGAACATCATAATTGAATGTCTTTGCTAACACATTCAACAATTGCCATGTTTGTGTTTGTTTATGATCAATTCAGATGGCAGAACACAACGACATTCCATACGGACCAGAACCCGAACCTAAGCTTTCATGGGAAGAGACATTTCCAGATAATTACTCTAGGAAGATTGGAAAGAACAACCTCCGTATCAACTTCAACAAGATGACTTGCAACGAGTCCTCTTGTATTCTGGCTATAGATGCTCTTCTTTACCACCCGAATAAGCTGTTGTTCACCAAGTCTGCCTCGGTTTCCTGCTTCTACATCCACCAGTTTTGGCATACACTACAGCTAGATCTTGGGGAGGCTTCCTTCACCTGTACATTTCATAACCGTCAAGTCTCTGTGGACATTGATGTGCTCAGGAATGTACTTGGGTTACCAGAACTCGGCCCAAATGAAGAGTATGTTCCAGTCCCCACTGAAGAAGAGTTGATAATGTGGTTAAGGGATATTGGGTATGACGAATCAGAAGAGGTTATTACCAGACATTCTAGGGTCAACATTAGATATCTTACACAACCATGGAGAACCCTATACATTCTGATTGCCAAGTCCTTATCTGGCAGAGATACTGGCCACGAACACCCAAAGCTCTAACACCTCAAGCTCTTCTGGGGTGTGGCTAATGTGAAGAAAGTTGATTATGCCAGCATCATTTGGGAAGACCTGGTATGGCACATTCAACACAAAACAACCAACATTCCGTTTGTCCGATTCATAAAACTACTCATCGAAAGCTTCCTTCGTGAGTACGATGATATCCCACAGAGACTCGATGACCAAGAAAAGAACACGTTCAGAAATGAACATACTCTCAGAGTCATCAAGAGAATGGACACCAGCACACGCAAGTAGGGAAAGAAACTTCCCGACTGTCTCCTGAATGCCAAAGTCAAGGCTTGCAAGAACTACAAGTATTATGAGCAAGCTCTTGAAGCTGAAAAAGTTGGATTCTTTGACGAAGTTGTTCTACCCTCCTTCATGCAAAAGAAGGGAAAGAAAGGCAATAAGACTGGGAGCTCCGGCAGTTCCACTCAGTCTAAGAAGAAAAAGGGTACTCTTAAGAGAAGGATTCCTACCGAGAAGCCTGCATCTGTTCCAGAACCTGGGTGGTTTCCCTCACCTCAATCCTCTCCTAAACCATCTGACTCTGAGCAAACCGAATCCGACGAAGGTCCAGTGTATAGAGAAGCATTTGCTAACATTGACAAGGATGTCAACCTTGATGACATAGATGACAAAGACTTGACCTTCGAGGATTGGAATAATGACATTGATGCGTTTGCTGACAATGCCGTATATCCTTCATACCTCAATCAAAGACCATTCACCGAAGCTCAGACTATTTTAGAAGAAGAAATGATCAGGAGAAAGAAGATGAAAGAACCAGTGACTGCTGAACAAGAGACTGGAGGCCCTTCAGTCGAAGAAGAAAATGAAAGGGCTCTCAATCTGGGTCTCCTCCACAGCCGAATTGATGCATTCAATGCTGACTTACCTCCACCTCCAGTGTTCTCTCAGACCACCGAAGCTGGCGGATCAAGCAACATTCCTGAGCCTACCACAGGGATCACCTCAGACTTAGTTGCTTATGACAATCCCTCAGTATCTCCCACCGACATTGAAATGACTATGGGAGAGGAAGAAGAGGAAGATCCCATGGATACTGATGCTCCAAGGCTAATGACTATGGAAGAAATGGAGCTCAGAGAAAGGGCTCAGGAAGAGGAACTTAAAAGAAAACAGGAAGCTGAAGAGGCTAGGCTTGAAGAGATTGCTCAAGCTAAACTGGAAGAAACTATCAGAATGGAAGAGAGCAGGAAAGCAGAAGAGGCAGCCAAGCTGGCTGAAGAAAAGCTGAAAAAGGCAGAAGAAGCCAGGCTCGCTGAAGAATTAAGGCTTAAAGCCAAGGCTGACAAACTTGCTGAAACACAAAGGAAAGCTGAAGAAACATCCAAGCTGGCTAAAGAAAAGTTAAAGAAGGAAGAAGAAGCCAGGCTTGCTGAAGAACTAAGGCTTAAGGTCGAAGCTGATAAACTGGCTGAAGAACAAAGGTTGAAAGAAGAAGCAGCCAAAGTCAAGGAAGTTGTACAACCCGAACCACAGAAAGGAGATGACAAAGACTCTACCACCATCATTGAATCCACACAGTCATCACCTCCTGCATCCGAATCGACACATGACAAATCAATCAAGAAACCAAGCACCAAAGCCTCTGCTGCATCTAAGTTACTCAAGTCAGCTTTCAAGAGAGTACATGAAAAGAAGAGAAGTAGACTGGAAGATCAGGTTGCAACACTTGCAACCAAAGTTGCTGAATTGACAAAGCTGAACTCGAACGTCCAAGAGCTACAAGACAAAGTTGATACTTTCTTAGCTAAAGACGTACAAGAGAACTTGGAAGCCACATTAGCAGCTCAAGCACAAGAGTACATGGCACAACACTTAGTTGCTGAGTTGAAAGATCTGCTGGCACCCATGAGAGATGAACTCACTAAGTTCGCAGAGCATGCTGTCAAGAAAGTGATCCGATCAACCACATTCACTCTTCGTGCTGACAAGTCTACTACTCCACTACCAGGACTATCTTTGGATGAATTGGAAGCTCAACTCGTAGAAAAGCTGGCAAACAAGTTCACCTTGACTCCTGAAGAAGCCAAAGTCCTAGAAGCACTAAAAGACAAGATGAACAAAGAGACTTGCAGCACAGAGGCAGATAAGCTGAAGCGTCAAAGAGATGATGAAGACAGGGATCCTAATTCTCAGGCAAAGAAACAAAAACAAGCCGAAGGACCCTCATCTCATACACCGGTCATCCCCCCAACAACAACTACTTCCTCACAACAACCGAAGGCATCAGGTTCTGCTCCCAAGGCACACGACCACTTCGAATACACCGGTGGTGACGAGATTCCTCAACCCGATGAAGTTCCAGAACCGTCATCCAAGAAGAAGAAGAAAGAAAGAAAAGGAAAGGATCATCAACCCAAACCGGACACCTCATCAAAGGAAAAGGAACCTAAGAAACCTAAAACCGTCCTCAAATGGCTCGAAAAAGATGAGACTGCCGAATATTCCTGGTTTGAGAAGATGATCAATTCACAACCACCTTTGGAAGACAATCAGGAACCTCAAGATGGTCGAACAGTGGAATATGCTCAATTAATTCAGCACAAGTTTCAGATGAAAAAGATGAATAAGAAAGAGCTGCGAAGAATTAAGAATGAAGCGTTTAATCTTCTCAAAGATTGGTCTGCAAACTCCATCGAGCTTGAGTACCATCTGGAAAATATTGCTCGAGCCATGTCAAGCGATATTGACTGGATTAATCCTGAATCTTTTGTCGATCCGGTCACAAAGAAATCCGCACCCTACATTACTGACTGGTCGAAACCACTACCAATGGTTGGGAGGCCTAATGAACCGAAGATCCCGTACATGTTCTTCTTCAACACAGACTTGGAATTTTTGAAGCTTGGAAGTACGATTGAGAAGAAGTACGTTACCTCACTCGCCTTTCTCCCTGCAGCTCGATATCTCAACAATGCCATCGAAGAAGAAGCTTCAGCACTATTCGTTGATAACATTGTTGAATATGACCGGGACGCACTTTATGGTATACATCATTGGCCAAGCACCCGGGCACAGTACTATCGAAGCAGCAGACTCAACCAGACAATGGGCAATGTGACAAGTGATTTGAAGATAGTCTCGATTCAGTTCATTTCGACTGTCACTCACTTTGGGTACCCCTTCCTCAGCAAAATCACATTGAAAAGACTTGATGAAAAGGAGTACGACATTTCCGAGTCTGACTTTCCACGACTACTTCTCAATGACATTGAAGACATGTATCTGCTCAAAGTTAAAGGTAAACTCTGTGGCTTGCCTAAAGAGATGCAGCTTGCCTTCATCCAAGCTCTTCTAATCTTCATCAGGCAGATAGTTATCAGAGAAAGAGTAGAAAATCTTCAATTGGGAGTGGAAAGTTATCAGAAGAAGCTCAATCTCACCTAACCCAACATGTTCAACATCCCCGATCTTCAATATCTGCCTCAATACACCTTGATCAAGCATCCATTTGGGTTCACCTACCGCAGTGTTAATGGTCGCAACTGCTTCATGGCTTACACCGAAATTCAGAAGTTCTGTGATGAAACATTAAAGTTCGTCAGAGATGGAATCAAGAGCAGAGTCGATGACATTGCTTTGGGTAAATCTGAACGGTGGAATACGACAGAGGTCAGGGATGCCCGCAGATTCATCTTAAGAATTGAGAACTGATTGAAGCGAAGGGATCAGTTCAGGAGATTGGAAAGCTATGTTGGAGGAAGATCAAAATTTCCGGTGTTGACATTTCAGAGACCTGATTGGTAGTAAAATTGTAAGAATTTAATTTGATTTGTCAATATTATATCTCATAATGGCTTGTGCACGCATTACAGTGCACAACCCGAACTTGTAAAGAAAGGACCCTAAGGTACACATCAGTGCCTCAATCCTAAATATAAGGAGCAAAGGCTTCTTACTTTTGAGTAGAATTAATCAAACATTTATGATTTTCATAATTCTGCTCAAAAGGACAAGTATTTCACCTCAATAAGACCTAATCACTTGTTGAGGGGGAGCACTTGTCAAAACAAAATACTTTGCTCTAAATCAAAAGTTCTTGGTGAATCTCCCCGTAAGACTCAAAAGGCATATTTTAATCTAAAAGTTTGTCAAAAACACCATTTTATATGCTATTTTTGAGGGGGAGAAAACGATAAAGTGATTAAAATATACGAAGTCAAAGCTTAAAAGTTGTATCATGTGCGAGCTAGACTCAGTATTAACCCAGGAATTGACGAGACAATAAAAGTTAGTAATATCGAAAGGACTTATCCTCGACGGGTAATAACATCAAGTTAGTTACTAGAGCTAGTTGTCACCTAAAAGCTGACAATGTATCACTTTAACTAACCACGTAAGCGTGTCTCGAAAAGGATATGTCTTAGTAGAAAAGTACCGTCTCGAGAAACTTTCTGTGGACTTGACCAGGCCGGGTAATAACTTCAAGCTAGTCTAACTAGTGATGTAAGCGTGTCTCGAATCGGTCCTGTTCACGGAAAGTGGATCAATTCAAAAGTGCTTGCTCCTCCCGCATGTGCAAATTTATTTAAAAACTTATGAGCACATGTGCAGGGGGAGCCCTTCAAAAGTGTACACAAAACTCTCAAAGTGTTAACCAAAATATTTGATTATCACAAACACTTTAAGAGATTTTCAATCAAAGGTTTCTTGGCTACTGTCGGAGTTATAAGGTGATTAAGATAGGAATAACCGTCCTATGATCCGCCAGAGCTGGAGGGATCTACCCAAGGACATCACCAATAGTTAGAAGTAGAAGTCCTTAGGTATGATACGAAAAAAGGAGAAAAGAATGAAAGGGAAAGAAGGAGTTGAAGAATTAAAAAGAAAAGTAAAGAAAAGGGTGAAAAGAAATAGCCCTCCAGATGATTCAACCTTAGGGCAGACACCGGGTTCAATACGTATGCTACTGGCAGTTGCTTAAGACAACACCGGTATTGAAGATTAAGCCGTCATGGACCCAGTGACGCAATGCACTAAACCTTCTTAACCACTCAAGTTCTCTTAAAAGGACTTGTTTTATTCTCACGGGGAACCAGCGTAACCTATCGACCTATCTCTTAGAGACGGTTGATATTGAAGCAGGAGACCCCTCCCTAGTCTCCGCATAGGAAACCTAGGAGTGCACTTATAGAGTCTAGAGCCGTGAGATACATCAAAGATCTCTTAGGAACACTTAGTACTTCTACAACTGGTGTTCTACATCAATGGGCATCAGTTGTAACCTATCGAGTCCTTCGCAGATCTTAGCAATCTGCCGAGAACGTTTATGAGAGAATTACGTAAGTATTTCTCAATGATTGAACGGAAATCCTGCCAGGGTCTACATCAAACAGCTCTGACAGCAGGTCACTTCGGTAACCCCACAAGGGTTACGCTTAGTGTTTGCGGTGGTTCCATAGCAGTCTACAGTCGTGGAGTGATCCCCAGTGACTCACCCAGTCATTGAGCTACTTAGTAGGTCTCGTAAGCTCCTTCTTGAGTATCTGATATGGGAACGGCCTGGATAAGGATTAGAAAGAGTATTCACAATATGTTGTTGATGAGCTCTAATTCCTTATCCGTAAGTACCGGTTGTGTTATTGCTAACTGTTTACTCGCAGGTACCTCATTTCCATGATGGTAGATTCCAACATGCTCATACATATATCGTGAAGTCAAAGAAAGCTCCCCCAAAGATCTTAACATCACAAAGTTCAAAGAATGATTCTACGTCAATAAAGAAGAATCTACAAAGTGTAAAGACTAAAGATCTCAAAGTATGAAAAGGAACTTCGTGCATGACAAAGACCGAAGATGTATAAGTATGTTGGAATGGCGTTCAACCACCACAGACGCAGGAGTGACGAATGGCAGACTACTTCGTGATACAATCATTACATCACCACCAAAGAACAAAGACAAAGGGCAAAGTTCACTCATTATCATTCAAACCATTTTGAAGACGTCTAGAGTTTCACATGTCACAAGTCAACGACAAAGATGAAGACGTCAAGCAACCGTGATGACCGACCCTTAGGGGGAGATTGTTGGGATCATACTTTTGTATTTAGTCAAGTCTCGGTCATTACCTTTTGTAATAGGTTGCTTTAGTATTTATTTCATTAAGTTTCATGTTACAAGGCTTATGTGTTAAAGCCCTATGGGCTTGAAAGCCCACGAATTAAGAGATAAGGAAGGAAGGGAGTGTTGCCCTAACTCCTTCCTTATAAATAGTAAGCTTATGTAAACATTATGTTTGTTGGTTATTTGATTATCTTAAGGAAACTCTTGCACTTTCAATTTTCATATTGTCTCATAATCAACCAATCTCTTTTCTCATCTTATTTCTTTCTAAATCATACTTGTGTTTACAAAATGGTGACCTAACAAAAATCAATATTCAGACCACGTTTTATGGTCCATATTCAGACCAAAATACAGTTACACAAGCTGATGAGCAATACTTGATGAAGAGACCATAGGAGCAGTTTGTAAGATAACAAAAGATTAAGGCATAAGACAACTTGTCTCAACACTTTTTACCACAAACTTATGTAAAAGCAATCTGACCAGTTAAAAATATGGTAGAAGGACAACAAATAAAAGTACGAACCACAATTAATCAACGAAATAGCACAACCTTGCTCTAATGCCAATTGTAGGATCGATATAATTGTTGATTATGTGGTGATTCGGGTGGTCTTGGGTAATAGAAATACAAGTTCTTCATTGTTAGGAGTTAGAGAGAGAAATAGAGAGAGGGGAGTTTCTTTTGGAGTGTGAGAAAACACACTTTGTGTGTGTGTATTGAATGAAACAACCAACCCTTCCCTTGTGTGGGAGAGGGTTTATATACACTTACAATATGTATGCCCCATAAAACGGGCTGTGGAGTAAGCTGACAGTGGGTAAAGACCCGACCCACTCCACGAATACTATTTACAATTATATTAACTATGTACTAACTAACAAACTAACTAATAATACTATGAGCTACGTATTGCCAATCTATACTTGGGGTGACCGAGTCTTTAACGAGAATATTTATATTCCTAACAGATTGCTCGAATAAAACTAAAGGATGAAAATGCTTTGTGGCAACAGCATTTATTTGAGTTTGACTAATTAAAAACAAAATTACTTGATACTGTACCCCGTTTACTTGATAAGCTCCTTCAATCAATCCACAACGTATATCCGTCCTTCTTCATCAAAATAACCAATATCACCGGTATGCAGGCAGTGTTATTTACATATTGCTTGTTGTGTTGCTTCTTTGTTATGTAGATATTCTATATTCACATATTAGTATCAGCAGGGTTAAATATTTGCTCAGGAAAAATTAAATCCAAAATTATACCTCACATCAAATTTGGCACACGAACCCATATTTCACCCAACTGTTTGGGGGGAAGTGGTTTTAATTTTTGAGTATGTATAATTTGAGATTCCATTCCAGGACAAAGTGTTCCTGATGAACCTGAATCACGAGATCCTACCCTCGGATCCTCAAACAATATTATTCCACCCATTTCTGTCATCCCATAGCCCTACCAATATACAGAGTCAAAGTAGCCTCAACGTACTTCACATATGCGCATATATATCATTGGTAAGTTAGTACTAATATTGGACCCATACCCGTAATAGGGAATATTCCCTGTTCACCCCACAAGTACAAGGTACTTACCCTTAGTACCCCACAATTTTTTTTTCCTTCAAATGCCCCAAAAGCGGAGGTCGCTTGCAAAACTTGGGCGGAATACATGAACATGTGACACTTGTCCCTAGTGGTGTCCCCACCATGTACCTTCATGGTACATGGTACCATATGTTATTTTTGGGCGAATAGACCCACAAAACTTGGGCGACTTCGAACATTTTGTCTTTTTCTGAAAAAGTATGGTTTTTTTTATTGATTTATAGTACAAATAACTTGGGCGAATGGGTCCCACTTGACTTTAATTTTGGGCGACTGGTTAGGTATGTAGTACACTTTTATTTTAATTTATATTATGGGTACTTGTGCCATATACAAAAATACACAAATACACACTTTAATCTTTTAAACATATACACACTTTATTAAAAAACATTTATACACAAAAATCTTTTAAATATTTTTATTAAAAAACATACACATACCAACATACACATTCAAACCCAAAACGGTTCCTTCAAAAACTTAACCTCCCATGTATCATCTTCTACATTAAAACACCCATTGAAATCATAAACCCTAAACGTTTATCTCCATTTAAACACACAATCAAAGCATATCATTATTTTCGCTTGCCATTAAAACCCTAATTTGATCAATGGATTCATGTAGTATATCGACATCTACTATACATTCTGATGCAAAGGTAACTGTCAGATCTAGATTAGAGTATATAAATACGATTAGAGGTCTGTTGAATACAAATAGAACCACCTTGTTTAGGAGTACTGTATTTGGGCCATGGTTAGACATCCCCCCATTTGCTGCTGATGTACATTTGTTAAATTATTTTTATCAACGTGAGGTTCATGCTGATGAAAGAGAAGATCGCCCTTCCCTTAGATTTAAAATAGGTGATAATGTGATTGAATTTGGACGTGAAGAATTTTATCTCATAACTGGGTTTCTTTTTTGCCCCTATTGCGAAAGAAGAAACTAGTGTAGGTTCCCTTGTTCAAGGTTTACAACATAGCCCATTATTTGACCGATTGTTTCCAGAAAACCAATCCCGTAAGACTAAGAAAATAAAGGGTGAGCAGCTTCTGGCATTGATGAAGCGTGGTAAAGTGTGGGATGCATTAAGTGATGAGGATGCTGTTAAGGTGTGTTTGTTAGTTATGGCCACTTGTGTATTCATAGGTCGGGAAGCAAGGTACTACATTCCGGACCATCTTATGAGAATGATTGAGGATTTTGATGTTTGGAATTCGTATCCATGGGGTGAGTATACGTGGATACATTTGTATAAAAGGACTCTGAATGTTGTAAAGAGGCATAACGAAGCTGATTCAAAGAAGTCTGGAAAGAAGGCGGGAAAAAATCACCAAATAAGGATTCTAAAGCAAGTAAATGCGGAAAAGAATCACCAACTAATGAGGCTCAAGGAAAAAAATCACCAAATAAAGAGCAAACATATAATCTGTATGGCTTTGTATGGGCCCTGAAGGTAACAACTTTATTCTATAGTATATTTAGACATTTGTAAGATGCCATGTTGTAACGTATATATGATTGTCATTGAGAAGTTAGATATCATACGTTATAATAGGTTAGCAAATAATAGGTTAACAACTTTGAGAACTTAAACATTTGTAAACTTATATTTCGTGCCTAAGTTTAGATTACTTTGCTGGTTATTTCAGATATGGATTTTGGAAACTTTCCCTAACAGCGTGCAGTTCTGGTGCAAAGACCATACAAAGACCCCCCGTGGTTTAGCCTGGTCTAAATTTAATAACTTTGAAAAAAAAACATTACCCTATTCTATTTGATCCTGTAAGTAAACTATGTATATGTTTTGTATTTTGGTAATTGTGGTTTCTATAGTTTTGAATAATTTTTTTCTGTATCCTTTGTATTTTTTATAGGGTTTTAAGCCATTGGAGAAGTTGGTTCTAGGAAATGACGAGGTATTCTGTTTGCTATACACGCGTAGCATGGATTATATCAGAGGGCTACAATTGCAAGTTGTGGTTGCAACACCTTTGTTGGCTGAACCAGTTAATGTTGGTGGTCAAGGAATTGAACCTGATGAAAACATATGTAATGAAGTTCCAGATGTGTTGTATAGTGATGGCAGTGTGTTGTGTGGTGATGATCCAAGTGGAGGAGATGGTCATGTTGACAAAGATTATGGACGAGCAAATCAACATGGTGATGGACCGGGCGTATCCGGCTATGGGGCGGGAGGGTGTGGGTTATCTTGTGAACAAGAAGAGAATTTGAAGGAAACTTCCGTGTTTGTAAATGAACATCTTCTAGAGTGTAACACTGATTTGGACGCTGGTGATGTTTTAGAAAATTACGATAGGGATCATATTCAAAACGAGGTTGATGGAATTAAGTCATCAGTTGTATCCATAGAAGAACGTGTTGGAGAAGTGGATGTTAAAGAATTATATCGTGAACTAGACGTTCTTAAGAAAAGAATCCAGGTGATCGAGAACGTTTTACAAATACACAATCCAGAAGAGTCGACCTTTTCTGGGAAAAAAGACAACGCAGAAGATATAGGTTGTGACAATAAGGTATGAATACAACATTTATGTTTTGTTTTTTTAATTAATTCCATTTGAAATTGTATTTTTTTTTTGGTATTACCATCAGCCAATTTGTATTTCCGTTTATTTTGTAGGATGTTTGCCCACTCAATGATAGTGTTGTTGAACCCGAGGCGGAAAAGCCAGAAGAGTCGACCTTGTGTGGCAAAGAAGACAATGCAGAAGATATAGGTGGTGACAATAAGGTATGACCACAACCTTTATTTTGGTATAACCATTAAGCAATTTGTTTGGTATAACCATTAAGCAATTTGTATTCATGTTTCTTTTTGCAGGATTTTTGCCCTGATTTGCGTACTGCTACTCCTCTGAATGCCACTGTTGTTGAACCCGAGGGTCATAACTTCTTTTATACGGACACGGAAAACTACACAGGTCCTATGACTCAAGTTGTGAAAGGCATTTGCCCCGTGCAATCTGATCCAGTTGATCATTTTATGGAAGTTGGCCATCCAAATAGTTTCGATTGTGGTTCCTTACCAAATTTGAATGATGCATTCTCTGAATTTTGTGATGAGGGGATCAATCTGACACCTAATGCTGTACGTTCATATTAACTTTAAAACTTAATTTACTTTTAAAAAATAACTAATTTTTATGTTATACTTGTATTGTCTATTAAATATTTATACTTTTTGTTATTTAAGGATTTGATGGATAAGGTTGTGGACAATGAAGAAACTGAAATACAACAAGAGTTGCCTCAGGATGCGGTGTCAGAAAAAATAGAAGAATTGGGCAACAAAGTTGGTCATATACAAAAACAACAACAACCGTCGGTCGACTTGTCAAAGGCAGCACAAGAAGCTTCCGGCGAGGGCGAAAAAACACAAGAACTTGCTGCGAACGTTGATGTAGTTATCTGCATTGACGTGGATGCCTAAACCGACGACCTTCAGGTATTCGATCTCTTATTTAATTTGTAATTTTATTTATTGTGTAGTTTAGTAATATTTTATTTATTCTATATTACAACCTTGTGAACTGATTTTATGGTCTAAATCTTTAGAAGCCTTTGAAAATCACATAAGTAGTTGTAAAAAGGGGTGTTTGGATCAGAGATATTCACCGAGTTCCTTTGTATTTCAGTTTTTGTGTTTGGTTCAGATATATCATATTAAGTCTATATAACATATTTCAGTCATAAAAATCAGGTCACATAGGATAAATAGTCAAATCTTGTGTTAATTTCAATTTAAACTTCACTGTGAGGATTTTAGGTTTTAGATTGCATGATATCATTGTATAATTGTTAGATATAGCTTAATTTAGCTGCATTATAGGTCATAACAACATTTTAAGTCATTAGGGTCAGATCAAAACTCACCAAAGTCAAAGTTTCAAGAAACATCAAAAAGTCAAATTGCATACTTATCTATTTTTCCAAATCTGTCGAGATTTTTCTAGGTCTCATTTTTCACTTTTAGACTCTAAAATTTTTGGACATTAATATTTGGTAGGTAATCTTTGTGGTACTTATTTTTTCATATTTTTGTGATTTTTTCTAACAGCTTATTTGAGCCTGCAGGGCAAGCTTATGCTCTATATCAGGGGGTGAGCCCCAAAAGACCTACTTCATAAACCCCTCCAAGGTTCACCTATGGGCCCCACCCTTTGTACACTGGCTTTTTAAGAAGCTTATTAGTTGGGCTTCTCAGACCATTTGCCCATAGCTTATTTTACCCCTAAATTCACCCTGATCAGACTAACACCCTTAGTGAATCAGTGTGATTGACCCAACTTCACAAGACCACCCTGAACTCATTAGTGGGACCCACCTTGTGATTCCTTGCTTTTTGGAAACTCAAATAAGCCAACTTATCATATCAGAGCTTAATTTGGACTTTGGAGTCCATTTGGACCGTTAATTCTTGGCCTGCATTCTGTCCATTTTGGCCTATTTGGCCTGTGTGGTATTAGATTTGCTTATTTGCTTTCATCAGCTTATTCAGTGTGCTTCTTTGCTTAATTTAGCTTAATTTGTTCTTATCTCAATCATTTCTAGCTAGTTTTAGGCTTTTCGCTCAGATTGTAGCTTATTAGTACTTAGTAGCTTTTGAGGTTATTGAATCATAATTAAGATTGTAGTAGTGGTTTGGATTGCTTAAGCATTCATTTGCTAAGTAAGTAGATCGCATCCGTATTTTGTCCTAATGTGCTTATTTTGTCCTAATGTTTGTCAGATTTTTTATTTAGTATGAGATTAGATTATGAGGTTAATTTCGTACAGGTACCAAATACGTTCCCGGTTGATGTGAACGTTGTACTTGTGAATAATGTAAGATCCATTTTCAGTGCCAATAAACGCAAGAGGAAAACAGGGAAATATAACAACTCCCCTTATACCAAACTTTCGGACACTACTGCTAGAGTTTTGCGAAGTCGTACATTCAGAAACAAATATCAAAAATTATCCCCTCCCGAAGCGCTTGATTTTGACCAACATTTGGAACTACCACCATTGGAACCATTTGTTGAGGTATGTAAAATTTTGAAGATCTCTTTCTCGCTTTTCCTATTACGATAAAACTTTGAAACTGAGAAAATCATTCTTGTTTAACTACACTTATCATTTATTTCAGAACTTGGAAAGAGGTCCCAATGCGAAGAGAAAAGAGGTGAATGTGCCAGATGCGATTCAAAACTTTGTTGAAACAAAAATGAACATTAAGTTCTTGTTTCCATGGGGCAGTGAAGACACGGTTGCTGATGTCCGTTTCTGGAAGTGTTTATTGGCCATGGATGATTGTAGCTCTGGATGGCTAAGGGACGAGGTACGTATAACAATTTATCGATAGTTTTCAATTATAAATTTGTTTGTCTATGGATACTGACTTTCAGCATACCTTAACTTACATACAACTATATTCAAACAATAGCATATAGACGTATGGGCTGACTTGATGTGGACATTCCGACAACAAGATGCCGATTGGGCAATGGCCGGTGCATTTTTCTGTCCTGCTGTCATGGACAATATGCTACGACCCTATTGGGCCAACGGTACAAAGTATCCACTGCCTTGGACGGATGTCGAAAAGGTCATCATAACTTATCCTTAGATGATTCATACTTATTTTTTTGGAACTTTATTGTTGTCATGTATAAAATTTTATTTTTCGGTAAAATGTAGGTACTTTTCCAATAAATGAACCTAGAGTGCATTGGGCGACAGGTGAGCTTGTCATACGTACTGGTGTTGTGACAGTGTTTGACTCGCTTCCTAAATTTACAAGAAAACGAGACTGGTGGAATATCACCATGCCAAGTGCATTTGAAAAGTATTTGACAAAGTATCTTAAAGATGAGGGTCTGTTGGAGTCAAAAGGCATACAGGCTGATGGTTATACGTTAACTTGGAAGCGTGGAAAGGATGTCCCCACACAAGGATGTTCATATGGTGACTGCGGAATATGGGTTTGTATAAACCTTTATCGGTTGTGTCATAATATGCCATTAAAGGTAAACAAACCATTAATTGCAGGTCTAGCTTATCGTGAACGAATGGCGGAATACTTGTGGAAGTACAAGATTCTATATTCCGAAACCAAAAATTAACATGAACATCCACTGGTATAGCTTGTAAGTATGTGCAGGTCTAGCTTAGATGAAGTGTATGATGAAGTGTATGGACAACTTAATGTAATATTTAGATGTTGTGTACTGAACAAACTAATGTAGTGTAACTTCATAACTTCTTTTGTATAAGTCTATGATTTTAGTTTAGCAAATCTTTGCTCAAATGCTATGTAGCTCAACAGTTTAGTTGGATTAGCAAATCTTTGACTCTACATATCTTGTACATGATAACATGTAACTAATACAGCTGCAAACATACTTATAGATTCATATCAACCACCATATCCTTCACAACATGAAATTTATATAACAAACACAACACAATATGTAGCTGCAAACATACTTATAGCATTAATATAACAAACACAACATAAATTAAAAAACATAACCAGTAGCCGTGGATAATACCCAAAAGATATATATCATAGAAAACCTAAGATGACAACACAAATTAAAAAACTACGAGTTAAATAAACTAGGTTTATTAAAAAAAACGAATCATCAGACACATAGCCCTCGTGACTCGAATAAGAGGCACTCGAATCGTCCTCACTGGTTGGCACAGGGGCAATCCATTTTGAATTCTCCATTCACAATGACGGTCTCTCCGAGCCTGTTTAGCTCTTAAGTACTCATCAAGAGTTCTTGTCGCATCTGCTTCCTCTGCTTCAACACGTAACAATTCTTGCATATCTTGCTGAAACAGTTCTTCATCAGTCAACCCTCTCCAAATGGGTTGGTTTGCCACCAGTGGATTGTTCACCGGTTGATCGGGTTGTTGTTGGACAG
The DNA here is from genome assembly GCA_030686995.1 of Artemisia argyi. NCBI lineage: Eukaryota > Viridiplantae > Streptophyta > Magnoliopsida > Asterales > Asteraceae > Artemisia > Artemisia argyi. The sequence continues at coordinate 29,159 of JARVZY010002624.1, forward strand.
CAGGTGGACTGGGCACCGGTTCATTATCCGGTCTGAATACCGGAAAGATGTCTTCTGGTGGAGTGTTCTCCGGTTCATTCGGTATCATGCTGGAGCTTGAAAATTGATGGGAAAAGTCATGGTGACTTGGGAATTGCTGGGAGAAGTCATGGTGAGTTGGGAATTGTTGCGGTGAGTTGGGAATTGTTGGGAGAAATCTTTGAGAGACATTGTTTGAGATTATTGTTTGTGAATTATGTATTGTGAGAGACTTATGTGTTACAACAATGTGGATATAGTGTTTACATATTTATATTGGACCTCAACATAAATACACAAGTACATTAGATGGTATATGAAAATAAATGAACTAGTACAATTGGTTGTTGGGTAACTTAACTATTGTTGGGCGACCTGCCTAAATTAAATGGAATCAAATTAAAAAACAACCTTTTAAAACAACAAATTGTGCTGACAAATTACAATGCTTGAAATTTTACAACAGGCTACAATAAACCATAAGTGCAGGAAAACAACAAATTCGCAATGATGCATTACAAGTTAAGGAAATTTAAAAACATGTTACTAGTGCAGGAAATTTAACAACATGCTACAAGTGCAGGAAATTTAACAACATGCTTACAACTGCAGGAAATTTTACAAACGAAGGTTCGTTACAAGTCACGGAAATATTGAAAAAAAACAGTTAATGGATGGGACCTTTCATTCTTTTAAGTAGCACATCCCAGTTTGTTTCATAACGGTAATTCCCAAAGTCTTCCGTTTCCGCTATCCCATACTCTATCTTCCACAACAACTCGTCAAATTCTCGATCTTGCCTGATCCTCTCCTCCATTTCTCTTTCAGCCCTATCCTCTTCGGCTAGTATTTCCATTAATGCTTCCTCGTCTTGTATTGTTTGTCGTTCATGATCCTCGTTAACATACTCGTGACTTTCCTCATAAAATGCATCCGCGTAAATTTCCTGTAATTCACTTTCTTTTAGCGGCTCCTCACATGTTTCTTCTACAGGTTCCACATCAATTTCATTCAACCATTCAACAACGACTACTTCCTTCTCGCCAACATTGAAATGGGCTGTTTTCGTATCTACATAGAAAATTAAAATAATAGTTAGTAACTTTTAGAGGTATAAACATTATCATAATATATGTATTTACCTTTAGACATTTCTACATATAAAATTTACAAAGACTTTATTTTATGGTCTCAAAAGTTGACCAATTTGCATGTAGAAGTTGATTGATGCTAAACCGTCAGACGATTATTGGTCAACCACTTGTGAATGGTCAACTATAATAGTCAAACTGCTTAGAATCAATCTCCGATGAAGTATAGTGGCTTCCCCGGGTCGTTATGTCCCGACGAGGTGTGGATGGTATTCAAATGGGTTTGTGATCGGGTGAATTTGGACAGGAATGGGGTATATGAAGGTTTGAATGATTACACTAAGGAAATACGAATGAGAACGATCTAAACAAACTATATTAAAAATTACGTGAAAACTAGTTAACTTAAAACGCTATCTAAAAACTTAAAATCAGAATTTGCTTATACGTAAGCAGAAAAATAAGCCAAACGGCTTAAATAGAAGCTATCACTTTATTTAAATTTGGTTTTTCTTTATTTTACAAAACTACTTTTACAAACGTAACCTAAAATTAAAAACGCAAAAGTCATTTAAATAAAACGCGAGTTAAAATTAAAATAAACGCGAGTGCGCGAAATAAAAAGTGAAATTTACGCTACGCAAACCCTACAGACATGAAACCTATATTTCTACGAACCTAATAATAAAAGAAAATTTAAGAAAAAAGAAAATTATTTTTTTTGACTTTTTAATTATTTATTATTAATTAATTACTAACTAGACTTAATTAAACTATTTAAACTAATTTAATTATATTAAATACTAAATGGAGAGTAAAAATTATAAAACTTTTTCTATAACTACATTAGAGTGTCAGAAACTTTATAAAAATATAAAAATTCCTAAGTACTTATAAATAAGCTATTTTTACAATTAACTACTTATTATTTATTAAAACCTAATTTAAACTATTTCAATTATTATAAATATTAAACTAATTTATAAAATTATGAAACTTTTTATATAAATACTACAAGTAAATAAGGTTCTAGGAAAAATATAAAAAAGCTAGGTACAATGTAAAATAAGCAAACAATAAGCAGATATAAGCTGTAATGGCTTATTTGTACCAACAAAACAACTAAGGGTCTAATATAAAATTTTGCAAAGGTTGTTTGAAAAAAGACCCAAGGGCGACTGGTTGTGATGTTGTTTGTGAACTGAATGGCGTGGGTTCAAGTCCCACCCATGTCAGTTTTTGAAATTATTTTTTCTTTTTGAATTTTTTATGTTACTGATGAGTGTGTAAATACTCATCATTTTTACCAGATTTTAACTGCCAAAACGCGTGAAAACATTCAAGAATGCATCAAAATAATGAAAATATCCCAAAGATCGCGTTTCATATGTTTTAAATGCAAAATGATCAAAAACAAACGAAAAACGAACAAAGTTTGCATAATTGGCAGTTTCAGTCCCCCAACTTTCAAAGTTTTACAAACCTAGTCCCTAAGCGTTTATTTCAAATAAAAAGTCAACCCAAGTTTCTTAAAAGTCAAAAGATGTCAAAAATGATCTTTGGGAAAAACACTTTCAAAAATAAACAAGTTTGGAAAAATTACAAGTTGGTCCTTGCAGTTTGGAATTTAACGGCTTTGGTCCCTGGATGTGCAAATTTGGAGATTATTCATCAAATGGTCATTGGAAAATGAGGGAATGACAACAATAACCCTTGGTAGAAGTTGGGAAGATTGGCAGTTTTGGTCCCTAAATTTTAAGCAAACTACACAATTGGTCCTTAAGCTTTACCATACGGATCCAAAAATATTACCAATCTACTTAAACCATCATACCTACAACTTCCTAAGCCCAACAATCACCCCAAGCCCAAACCTACCCACCCCGCTAATATTAATCCAGTCAAAGGTCAACCTAGTCAAACTGAGTCAAACCCCCCTTTCCCTCTTCACCCCGTTTACCCAGTCCATCTCCACCACCACACTCCACCTCTGCAACCCTCCCCTACCACCTCAAAAACTCCCCACTTTCACTACTCCCTAACCATACCTAACCATTCCCACTCACAAAACCCGTACCTAACCTGTCCAGCTCACCAATCCACTCAAGCTACACCTTGGCGCCAAAAATGAATGAGAGGCTAGGATCGATTTGAATACAATTGGATGGTGGGGATTTACTCAGAGGGTCACAAGATACATTTCTGCATCAAGTTCTTTCACCAAGGAAGCACACAAGTGAAGAGAAACCCTAATCCTAGTTGTAGTATAAATAGGCAATCAATGTAAGCCTCAAAGGGCAACCTTTTCCTTTGTAATTTACTGTTTTCAAACTTAATTCTCATTTGTAGTTTCATATTTCAAGTTTAATTAAAATTTCATTTCAGTTGGTTCAAATTCGAATTTTTACCCTTATTTCAAATTTCTTGGTATTTAATTCTAAAGTCTTTTATTTAATCTCAATTGGTTACTTTTAGTTTGTTAAGGATATTTGAAATCAAAGAAAGGCAAAACTCAGAAAAGAAAAAAAAAATACAAAGAAAATTCATAAAAAAATACAAAAAAAATAGAGGAAGAAAGAAGAAGGAAAAAGCAGTAGCAGTAATGGATTATGGTCTAGAGTCTCATGGGAGATAATAGGGTGTTCTTGTGGTTCCTTGGTTCTCAGGTTTCAAGCTTGGATGTCAAGTAGGTGTTTGACCATTATTTCAATCATAACTTGCTATTCTTGATAATTGTTGTTAGAAGCTGTTGAATTGCGTTTAATTGGATCTGTTTTAGCATAATTTGAGTTTATTAATTGAGTAGGATTAATTATTTAGTTATTTGCTTCTTTAACCTTTGAAAACAGTCATATATAGGGGTGTTTGGCACTGCTTGCTTAACTATTGTACTGTGAATTTCATTGGTTATAAACTGCTTAGACTTCACACTTAAGGTTAATTTGGAGCAGTTAAAGCTTTAAATTTGTAGTTTTAAGAAAAAAAAAAGTCAATGATAGCCTAAAACTTTAAGGTCTGCTGAAGTGTTAGAATTTGAGGGTTTCAAATCCTCAATTTAGAGGTAGAAGTTGTTTATCTAGCCTAATTTACTCTCATTACAACCTAGTGCATCAAATTCATTTAGTTGGGGATGATCTAAACCACCCAAAGTCGACCCTTTCATATAAACTTCAAAAGTCGACCATTTCTGGAAAATGGAGCAGATTTGTAGAACATGAACAAGGCTCATTAAGGATTAAAATTAAATGATTCTTGGTGTTTTCTGATCTCTGGTTGCCCACCTTTCAGATTCAAAAAGAATTTTTGACCTTGGTGTTCATTTAGTCCTTTAAATTCAGCCTCAAAGTCACCTATTTGACCCACGTCTCTCCTGACCGAGCAGACTTAGGAATTGGGTCAAATTTTCAGTTGGTTCTTGCTTGGTCAATTTTGGGTTACTGGCCTTGATCATTGCTGTTTTAGGAAGCCCCCTAGGTAGAGCTTAAGTATATACTTTTAGTTTACCATAGATTGCTTGCTAGGTCGTATAAATTTACCCTCAAACTTGCCCATTTGTCCCAGGTCTGCTGAATGCAATAAACAGACCCACATTGAGCTTGTTGATTTTGAGGGATTGCTTGATCTTGGTGTTTATTTGTTTAGGTTTTTAGTGTTTGTGATCTGTGTTTACCCATGTAGGCTTATTTGGCCAAGTCAAGTACTTATTTGAGCTTATCCGGGGCTGTTTGGCTATTGTTGCTGGTTGCTTGTTACTCATCTGAGCTTTGAGATTTCTTGTCGATTGTTCTTGTAGTTGTAATGGTTTCTTGTTTATTGCTGGTTTTTTCTTGTTGTTGTGTATGTTATTAAACCTGTGTAAGCTTACTTGAGTTTCTAGCCTAATTGTTTGGTTGTGAGTTTTTCAAAAAGCTTTGAACAAAAAAATTTTGTATCTCTCAAATCTGTTATGAAATGAGAGTTTGATTGTTTTTGATCCAAGTTTTTCTTGTAAAATACGATTTTTTTTAGTGCTATCAGTTTGTGTTTTAGTGTTTTGCAAAAGCAAAAGAAAGAAAAAAAAATATAAATCTGACAAAAAGCCTGGGGGAGATTCGAACCCCAGACCTCTTGCTTGCCCACGACCACAACACAACACTAATACCAACTGCCCTTGGGTCTTTTCTTGGTTATACTCTACACAAAACAATATTTGACCCTTGTTTGATTTGTGGTTATAATAAGCTTCACAGCTTATTTTTGCTTATTATTTGCTTAATTTGCATTGTCCCTAACTTTTTTATAATTTTCTTAGATCAATTTTATGTTGAAGTATTTATCAAAAAATTCTCAGATTTTTAGGATTAGTTTTAATATTTTTTAGAATTTATTTAGTGTTAATTAGTATTAAATTCGTAATAAATAGAATTTTTGTTAAAAAAGTAATTTTCTTTTTCTCAAAATTTTCTTTTGTCATTTTGTGAGTAAGAAAATTATTTGGAAACCCGTAGGACTCGCGTAGCTCAAAATTCACGTTTTACTTTGCGCGTTGACGTTTATTTAGAATAAACGTCACGTTTATGTGAAATTTATGATTTTTAGGATTCCCGATACCTATTTCTTGTTTCCCGTAGCATTTTAGGTTATTTTTAATAGAACTTAACTTTCCTTAGTTTAATTTCCCACTTAGGTTACGTTTATTCCATTTTCGTTCATTAATTTGTAATTTACGTTAATTTAACGTACAACAAAACCAAATAACCTATCCAATCATACAAGATTTTAATCCAAATCTCATTCGAAGCTTTCCATTCACACCTCGTTGGGGTACGACCCAGGAAATCACTTCCCGGTTTCACAATTTGAATATCACTTTCACAAGTTTTGCGAGGTAACCGTTTTCCTAAACGGTTTACTCATATTACTTCACGTTTATTTGTCTCACGACAAATTAAACTTCACTTTTGTTGATATTTTGATAAATTGTTGTTTGCACACACCAAAACGCAAAGAATCAGTTACAAAACTATTTAACAACTAATTTTAAGACACTTTTCTAAACACAAACTTTTTAAAACTTCCAAATAAGCTCTGTACAAGCTTATGAGCTTGACAGAGGGCTTATTGGCTTGAAATGAGATTTTTGGACTTGAAAAGCTATGAAACAAGCTACACTCTAAACACTACAGTAAATAAGCTGGAAAGGTACTTGATGGAAACTAGATTAAGCAGAAACAAATGAATAAGGACACTAGAATAAGATGAATTGGGAAGCTTATGGGTTATCAGTGAGTAAACTTCACTCAAACAACCCAAAAGCTCAACTGCTAACTACCTAATAAGCTAACACTGACACTCAAGGCTAAAATAAGCTAGAACAGGAGGCTAAAACTTAAAATAAGCAGAAGAAAGCAAGAAAGGTTCACTGGATAAGCTTAAAAGCAAGAAAACAAGCAAATCCCACTCACCTGTCTAAACAGGCCTATGGGGGCTTATTGCAGTCCACTTTTTGGCTTACCAAATAAGCTCAGGAGTCCCAATTGTCCCTTGATCCTATAAGCTGGGTTGGTAGGGTTCTCAAAGAACCCATAAGCATGAGCTTATCACCAAAGATGAGCTTCTAAGAAGCTGGTGAAGTGGGGTGATCAACTGAGGTGTGGGTCAGATAGGCAGGCCTGCAGCTTATTTGTGGCCAATTCTAGCTTATCAAGTAAGCTCTTAAGCCACAAATAAGCACATATCCCTAGAGCTGGCCCAGTGAGTTACCCAAAAAAACAAAGTGTTACCCCTGGGACCCACTAATAAGGATAGGAGAGACTATGGAAGTTGGGAGTTGGACTGATGGTGGTGGTGCAGGGCATGTTTTGTACAAACAAGCCAATAAGAGCTAAGAATTAAGCAATGAGAAAAATTCATAAAAATAATCAAAAATATGCTTTGGAAAGGTGAGCTGCCAAATTTTTAGAGTCCAAAAGCTCAAAAGCTAAAACTGAAAATTAAGCTCATGAGAATTCTAGCAATTTTTGAGAAAATCTGAGAACTTGATATTTTGACTTTTAGATGAAACATGACAGATTGACTTTTACCAACTTTGATTACATATACTTAACTGAAAATGATATGAAAAGCTATAATAAGGTTATCTAAAGCTAAAACAACTACTTTTGAACACACAATGATGATACGGCTTCCTAACTTTGCATCAGTGGGCTGCTAAAGGATTAGAAACTCACTTTTGACCTTTTACTTTAAAACTACCAAGAATGGGAACTGACTGTTGTAATCTGACCCTAACAAAGAAGTTTCAACAATGTTTGACCACTTAAATGTTCTTAAGCTCAGTCAAATAACACAATCAAAACACCCCTCTAAGTAGGCAGTCATGAGATTTTTCAGGCAATTATAGATTTGAAAGAACAAGCTATCCATATTAAGCTATATTGTAACCAACTAACACCAAATAAGCACAAATAAACAGAGAAAAGCACTATTATAAGCTAATAAACAGTGGGTGCATAAAATTGATAAAGAGGCTTACAAATGCTTCCAGGAAGAAAAAACATGAACCGGGGAACCAATAACCATCCTAAAACCTCCACTGAGGTACTAATACCATAGTCCATCCATTTTTTACCAAGCTCATTGCCTCATTCATCATAACCACTAATTTTTTATTTTTTATCTATTTATTTTCTATTTTTAGGATTTTTGAGATTTATGAGTACAACTGATTTCTACACTTTAGAAACTTTGAGAAACTTGTAAGTAAGCAGAGATAAGCTTAAACCACCATTGAACAATAACTTTTAACAACTATCAATGATATTGAGATTTTAAGGCAAAATATGCATAAACTGAATTCAAAAGATACAACTGAAATTGATTGATGAAAATAGGTTCCAAATACTCTGAATTAATTAGAAAAACACTTGAGAAGTTAAAATTTACACTAAGGGAACTTAATAGTAAAATTCGACATACAAACTAAAATTAAAAATCTACTAACTAGCCCCCTGCTTCTCAGCTTCTCTTTTCTTTTTATAGCTGACAATTAGGGTTTCTGAGTGTCCCCTTATCTTTTCCCAGCTGCAAAACCAACCATTGGATCATAAAACTTTAATCTTGTCCGTTTGTAATTTTGGCGCCAAAATGGTTGTATAACCATTGAGCTCTGATAACTTGAGCAGGTGGTCAATCTTTGGACTGGAGTGTTTTGGAGGATTAGAGAGGGTAGGATAGCTAGTGGGGAGGTGATGATGAGAGGGTGAAGTGGTTTTGCAGAGGCTCACATGGAGGTGGTTTTGGAGGGATAAAGGGTTTTGAGGTGGGGTTGACCAGGTCAAACCTGGTGGGGGTATTAAAAAAAACGGGGTGTTATAATATTGAGGGAATGGGCTTTTGGTGTCGTGGGATTTGTGGAATGGACCAGGGAAGGGGGAGTGGATTGGATTAGTTAATGGGTGGGTTTATGTTTTAATTTTGGGTAGTTAATTTACACAAGGGTTTATTTGGTTAATTGATAATTCATAGGGACCAATTGTGTAAAAACTGAAAATTCAGGGACCTGGTTTGCCAACTTATGAAACTCCTTCCAAGGATAAAACTTGCCACATTGTAATTCCACAAGGACTTTTGATGCAATTTCCTACTTTAACTTCCCAAGGACTAAAACTGCTAAAACCCAAAGTTTAGGGACCTGTTTTGCCATTTCGTGAAAAACTTTTATCCAAGGATCCATATTGAATATTTTTAAACTTCCAAGGACTAAAAATAGTTTTCCATCCAAAAATATCCCACCAGGGATCAATTCTGTCAATTTCTGAAGTTCAGGGACTATTTCTGCCAATTGTGAAACTTCAGGGACCAAACCTGTGATTTTCTCAAACTTTTCACCCAAAGTCTAAATTTGATAATTTTTTACTTTTAAAAACTTTGGGTTGACTTTTCTTTCATTTAAAACCTTCAGGGACTAGTTTTGTCAATTTTTGAAACTTGAGGGACTGAAACTGCCAATTGTGCAAACTTTGTTCATTTTTCATTTGTTTTTAAACATTTTGCATCTAAAACATATAAAACACACTTTTGGAATAATTAATGTATTTTGATGCGTTTTTGAGTGTTTTTGTATGTTTTGGCAGTTCAGATACGATAAAAATGATGAGTATTTACACACTCATCAGAAGTACAAATGGAGGTTGAATGCAATAAATCCCCAATAAATGTGTATGCATTAGCCATATTAAAATTTTTTGGGCGACCAGGCAAGACTTTATGTTATGGTCTTTGGGCGAATATATTAATAAATTCCATGTAAGTACAACAATTTAAATGTAGAAGTACAAATGGTGGTTGATAGAAACTTACTAAGTGTTTAATTGTATATCAATGTAAGTGTAGGTTTATTACAATAGGATTTTATTCATGATATTTCTTCTGGAAAAAAAATAAAATATGGATGATGAGGAAAGTGGTAAGTGTAAGGTAATACTAGTACATCCATGTGCAAAGCATGCTGTTAAACAACCTAAAGACATCAGTTACAACAATCTACTTGCGTATGTAAAGAAAAAGGTGGACGCCGCTAAAGGGAAAGGAAATGTTGACATCAGGTTGTTTTACAAAGATGGAACAATGTCATTGGACATTGTGGATGATGATGACGTGCAATACTTCATACATGATGTTTGCGGTAACAAAGACCAAGTTCAGAAACTATTCATATCAACAAAAGAACGACCTTCAGAGGTAAAATCATCTTATGCTTCTAATAATTTATCAATCGATCTTAATATTCCGTTGTTACCCGAACCATTTAATCGTCCCACCCCAAAGGTTGAAGCATATTCCTTTCACAACCAAAATGTTTCGCTTCCTACATGGAAAAAAACTCCTTTAAACATATGCCCCTCCCTCCCAAATCCCCAAATTCAGTGATCAAATGCATTGACAGAAGTATAAACGCTTGTAAGAATGATACAACCTTTTATAAGTATAGGGAATTTGATAATAAGGCAGATTGCATGTTTAACATCGGAAAGAAATCACTAATAGAAAGGTTTGAATACGTTGTTATTAAATCTGAACCAACAAGGTACAGTGTTTGGTGCACAAAACAAGGCTGCCCATGGAGAATATACACACGGAAAGTGAATGTGGGTGAACAATTCTATGTATCAACAGTACATGACGTTCACACATGTTCACGCACCGAATTTTGTCCTAATCATCGTAATGCTACCATGAAATTACTTAGTACGAGAAAATGAAAGATCATAGCGGGGTATATAGGGTCATGGACATACAAACTGACCTTAGGGTTGATTGGAAAATAGACGTTTCTTACAAATGCGTTTGGGGAGGAAGGAACTTATTGTTTGAGTTGTTGAACGGGAAACAAGAAGATTCGTTTGATCAGTTGCCTTATTATTGCCATAACTTAAAGTTGGCAAATCCGGGAACGGTAACACACATTGAAATTGATGCTGCGGGAATATTTAAGTTGGTATTCATAGCATTTGGTGTTGCGGTAAGCCTCGTTTCTATTACTAATTTTCATATTCATATTCATATACTTCTATAAATTGTATTGTAAGCTTATACTAATATATGGTTACTCAATCAGATTAGGAGTTTTATAGCCTTCATGCGGCCATTGTTAATAATTGATGCAGCGCATCTAAAAGGGAAATATAGAGGAACCAACTTGCTTGCTGTTGGTATGGACGGTAACAACCAGATTATTCCAATTGCTACTGGTGTGTGTCAGGGTGAGACGGGTGAATCATGGACATTGTTTATGAGGAAGTTGAAAGAGTGTATCAGTGTTGTTCCTGGTTTGGCTATCATTTCTGATAGGCATCAATCTATAATACAAGCTTGTAATATAGTTTTCCCAGAAAGCTTTCATGGTAATTGTTGTCGGCACTTGATGATTAATTGCAATTTAAAAGGCGAACTAGTGAGGTATTTATTCTGGAAGGCATGCAAAGCTTATAGTATTGAAGTCTTTCAAAGAACTATATCAGAGCTACGTGCTAAAAGGCCTTAGGTGGTTAAAAAAACTCGAAGAAGCAGGGTTTGAAAAATGGTCAAGAGCGTATTGCCCAGCAAATAGATACAACTACTTGACTTCAAATAGTGCAGAATCAATCAATGCTCTAACTAGACTAGTTCGAAAAGTTCCAATAACGATGCTCATGGAATATTACAGAAGGCTTTTACAAGATTGGTATTGTGAATGTCGAGAAAAATATATAGGTAAAAACTTAATGATTGTATTACGTCAGTAACTTTTAGGGTCTAACTCTTACAATATAAAGATAGTAACAATATTTATTTTTTCTACTCAATTGTTTAGACGCACCGGAATTTGAACTTACAGACTGGGCCGCTAAGAAGCTGGAAAAAAGGATGTACAAAAGTGAAAATTGGGAAGTTAAGGCATCGCCATGTGTGCCGTGTACCAAGTAACAGACCCTTATAATTCTCATATAGTTGATTTTCTAAAAAGGGAATGCAGTTGCAGGTATGTACTACAAACCTTATTTTTTTATTAAGCAACAAGATATTTCTCCATGAATGGCATTTCATTAATTTCCACTTGCAGGCAATGGCAACTTTCAGGTATACCATGTGGTCATGTGTGTGCCGTGTGTAGAGCAGAAGGTTTGACTAACTGTAACCAATGGGCGTTACCATGGTTTACTAAAACCAACCTCAAAGGAACATATCATGAAATGGTATTTCCTTTGCCTGATGAGCCAAATTGGCACAATCCAGGTAACTTGCCAAAGCTTAAGCCTCCGCTGATGGTAAAGCGACAATCAGGAAGACCAAAGAACAAAGACCGTATCCTCTCAAAAAATGAGGAGCCGAAAGTTAAACAGTGTGGCAGGTGTGGCTGCAAATCCCACACGCGTGAAGCTTGTATACAACCGTTGCCTAGATCAGATAACGGTAAAGCAGTTTTTGATTCTAGAGGAGGCCGTAAATGTAAGTCAGGTAATCAAAGTCAAGTGAGAGTCGAGCCGAATATAGGTAACGAGACAGAAGTTACAGACCAGCCGAATACGGATTTTGACGAGGAGTATTTTCAAAATGGAAGAATATATGAGGATTGGGATGACTTAGACTGGATGGATGAAGAATGTACCAACCTTTACGAGGGTGACACAGTCTGGGCTGGTGCATCATCTTCTTCTGCCATTAACCTAAACGCTTACCCGGAATCATACAATCCGCCTCACTTGGATGATTTCTAGTTTATGTTTCATTTAGTTATGTGTCTTAGAACTTAATGCTTATTGTCAGTTTGGTACACTGTGTGTATGTTGAAAAGAACTTATTTTGTCTAATATGTATTATGTATTATGATATTTGCATAATATATATAAGTGACTATTAATTAAATATCAGATTATCAGTTAAATATAATAAACACCTATCAGTGACATAAATTTAAATTCATTTCAACATACATAATTAATTATACAAAAGTTTAAACAAACTAGCGTTTAAACATGATCGATCACAAAAAGACTTCAACTAAATCGACTATCATGAAGACACGGGACATACAATACTTCAACTAATAACCTACACCATGATCGATCATAAAAAGACATCAACTACTACAACAACATTAAGACACGGTACATACCATACATCAACTAATAACCTACACCTATTAACTTACTACATGACTGACATCCACTTACTACATGACTGACATCCACAACAAAAGCACATAAATGAGCTACAACTCTCCCAAACGCCCATCAACTTACTACAGGGCTGACATCCACAACAGCATCACACAAATGACATTCAATGACAACCCAGATTGAGTCTCGTATCAACAAGACCTGGATAAACAAGTTCTTCGCAGTACTTTGTCCTATTAGCATGGTTTTGAAGAATTAGTGACTCACAAAAGGGTTTGATGAAAAAGGATCCTGCATCTCCCTCAATACTGAGGCTCTAAAAGTCCCCGGTCGCCAGCCTGTATAGTAAAAGAGTTGCAGAAAAACCTTTATGGCTGGGAACCTCGACAATCGGGTCAATGTTTTCATGAAATCCAATCAATTTCAGTGGAATGGGTGAAGGAATGGTTAGTAGATTGCTAAATGCTGATATTGTTCCACCATCTACTGATAACACCCAAATACAAAACACACATTTGTCATCACTTTGTATGTTGCCAGTAACGACTAGGTTGTCACCTAGGCTTGTCACATAGAATGGCAAGGGGATTTGACTGAGTAACTGGTCAGGAATTTTTATACTCTGGAAACGGAGGCTGAGCAGATCAAAAGAGACAATTACATAGCTCTTGTAGGAGTTTGCATTATCAGAAAGGAACTTTTCATACACACACCAGTATATGTGACGACCAATGTTTGCTTGACTAGCCTTTTTAATCCTGAAATGACGAGGAAGCAAACACTGATTTTCTAAAAACCGCCAAGCTCTAGATGACAACGTGAACATTTGAACAGACCAAGAATCATTTGAATCAAATTGGAATGCTATTTTTAGAATGATTGGGTCAAGATTATCAGGACGGACCCCAAAACCCAATAGACGCTTTTCACACTCTTGAGCCAAAGTATAATAGGGGACATACGCTCCCAATGATTTTTGGAGAGATGGGTTCCAAAGAAACCCCAAGAAATGACGGACAATTGGTCCAAACGAAAAACCACATACTCCGTGGGACCAACCTAGGGGTGTCAAACCTGAAAAACTTATATTCGATACAAATGGTGTCATAGCGAAATCGTGGTCTACAAGACAGGCGTAACCTTTAAACCTACGCTCAAAGACTATAACGTAGGAGAAAGTTGATCCCATGCGAATCCCGAACCGGACAGTGAAATGCATTGTGTCAATGCGAGACCTCCACATCTTGCATACAGTTCGGCATTGCGCAACAGACTTCAGAGATAGCCTACGAACAATGTCCATTTGGACTTCAATTGCTATATTTTCAGACATTTATAGAGAATTTTTTTTCCTTTGATGTAAGGAAGTTGATGATCAGTTTGGGTGTAAAGTAGTATACAAATTTTGTGATATAAATAGAACATAAGAGTTTGATCATTCATTTCACAAACCAACCCCTGTATGTCAAATGTACTTAAGTTGTCCTTTAAATTAATTTTTTAAGACTTAACTAAGAGTTTTAGGAGTTGACTTATGCATAATTATGACACAATTCAATGATCAAGTACAAGATTATGAATGCCCAAGTACAAGGACTGGTTCATGAGGAATTATTTTGGGCGACTAAATACTTTGTTGGGCGACTACCGATATTAATATGGTTACTTCAGGTGACTTATTAAAAAAGTATACTATGTATAATGTAATATGATATTTGCATGCATTATAAGTGAATACAAAATATAAATAAGTGTACCTGACCAATTGATTGTCGAGAATCTTCCTATCCCCATTAAACCCTTGGCAATTGATTGTCGAGAATCATGTAAGTCTACAATCGATAAACAAAATCACGTCTAAGTCAGCGATAAACATGCTTGAAAAAATTAACCAACGAAACACTTTATAAAGTTAAAGAATGGCGTTACTATTTAATTTGTCAACCCGAAAGAAGAAGCATGCATTATTCAAAGTTTCCCAACATACATACTTGAAGATAAATAAAAATAAAAACTTGTATGAAAATACAATTACTAGTTGGGATCATATTTAAAGCTACATTTACAATACACATTTAAAACTACATTTACAATACACAACTGACAACACTACCAACTATACACCCGGTGCTGGCGAAAGAACCTCGACATATGTTCACGGTAGGCTAGCGTGGCCTGAACAGGATTATCAACATCCAACAACATCCCATGTGCCTGTCGGTATAAGAAAATGCAAGTCCAAATACCGCAGTCACCAAAAAGCCCTCCTTGAGATGGAACATTTTTTGCATTCTTGAATGTGATGGCATATGTTGTAGGGTCTATACCCTTCATCTCGAAGACGTTGGCTTGTTCTAGTACAACCGGAAGTCCAGCCTGTACATGGATTCACAGCAGTTACAACAAAAAAATAACCACAACATGACGATAAAATATTGCATCACATAAATAATATACGCACAAGAACAAACATAAAATGTTTCATTTAGATACATTAACGGAGTACAAAAGATACGCATTAATGAGATAACAACCGATATACTAAACTACGTTCCAACCTAATTAAAAGGTGACAAACATTTTAAACATAAACATACACCGACTACAACATGGCACACAAATGGGACGATACATCCAACAATTTAATACGCATCCTTATCTTCATGAGTTTGCAAAATGAGTGACTCGCAGTTGGGATTGATGAAAAAGGATGCACAATTTCCCTCAGCACCAACATACAGAAAGGTCCCGGAAGAAACATTGTAGACTACAAGATTCATAACACACCCATCCGGGTTATGCACTTCAAGTATCGGGTTGTTCGTGTTGTCAAATCCAATTAATTTCAATGGACAAGGAGTAGGAATGCTAATGAGACACTGAAAGGATTCTATGGATCCACCAACCACCTCTAAGATCCATATACAGAAAATAAATTGGACCTCTACATTTAAGTTTCCAGAAACCACAACATTGTCTCTAAGGTTAGAAACATAGAACGGTACAGGAAGTTGGACTAACAACTGGGCTGGTATGTCTAAAACATGGAAATGGTGTGTGACCAAGTTAAAAGACACCATCATATATCTCTTGTACTCACTACCATCATTAGCAAACAAAGTTTCATAAGCACACCAGAAGATATGGCCATCAACCACAGATTGACTAGACTTTTTCAGTCGGATTGATTGACGAGGCAAACACTCAGTTTCTAAAATCTTCCATTGTTTAGAGTTGAAGGAGAAAAGTAACACACACCATGGATATTCAGGATCGAATGGGTAAGAAATTTTCAGAATAGTTGGGTCCAGGTTGTCAGGTCGAATCCCAAAAGCCAACAGACGCTTTTCATAGGCTTGTGCAGTGGTCAGATAAGGGATAAGAGTCCCAACAGATCTTTTGATAGATGGGTTCCAAACAAAGGCCATATAGTGTGGGAGAATTGGACCATAAGAAAAAGCCCAAATGCCGTGTGACCAACCGATTGGTTTCAAGTCAGAAAAAGAGAGGTTTGTAGGAACAGGTGTGAAACCGAAATTCTGACACACATAATGCATGTAACCTTTAAAACCTTGACGATATTGTAAAACATAGGGGAAATGATTGACATGCCGAACACCGGATTTAACAGTGAAATATAAAGTGTCGATAGCAGACTTCCAAGTCTTTGAGACACTACGGCATTGAAGTATGCGTTTGACAGGAAGCCTACGCACAATGTCCATTTGAACTTCAATGGGTATTTTGTCAGACATTGGTGAAATTATTACAAGACTGGAGGGTTAGGTATATTGTGTGTGTAGAAGAAGAGTTTAAATACAAGGTTTGCATTGATTTCAAAGACCAACCCTTTTAATAAGAATAAACTCTACCTTGTACTAGACTTTAAGGTGTTGACTTATATAACATTTAATAAGTTGGTTGTCTTGTGTACAACCATTTTATACACATTAAAGACTTGACTACGTATTTCATTTTAAACATGTAAGAAATACCAAATGTAACTAAGAATTAACTAGTACTATCTAGTTACATTTATAAAGTTTTACCTCTAGATATGCGCGCATATTTATATACCAAGGACGCCACTCAGGTTCATGCTTTCCACTGCTATCGTAAAAAGTTACGACCCCTGTCTTGATATGGAATTGGGCAACAAACCAATATTGATCTTTTTCGTTGATAGGCATAAAAACCTGTGAAGATAAAAAAAAAAATAAACAAATATTATATAAGGCTCAATAAATATCATATAAGGCTCGTTAAATCATTATATGTACACACACTGGATGAATACAAGTAATACCTGCTCAACATCGGCCCAGTGGATTTTCTACTTATCTCCATTAGCATACCAAACGGGGACGGAGTCCTGCAAGATCAGCTGAACAAAGTATGCCGTTACCATAGCCCAATCAGCTTCATCGGGTCTAAAATGCAACATGTATTCAACCCAAAGCTCTATGTGCTGTTAAAAACAACAAAAAACAGTTCATGAGACAAAAAAGAAATGTAACACGGTATATTAACGTTATCTATAAATAAACAATTACAAGACATTCACCTCATCCATCAGCCAGCCTTTTTTAGGCGGATCTAAACAAACTAAGCTATCCCAGAACCTCCGATCAACACGTACTGGTTCTTTGGACCATGTAAATGTACAACGAAGGGGACCCGGCTTAGCAAGAAATTCGTCGTACTCTTCAGAAAAATTAACTCTGTCGATAGAACTGTTCCAACGAGAAAGATTCTGCATAAACATTGTAACTATATTAGGAAAAATAAATAAATAAATAAATAAGGCATTATCCTCTGCATAGTTTCTAAGTCATTAGATTAAGATCTAAACTCACCATAGTCAAACTAAGCAAAAATCTCAAAAAGTCAAAATTCCACCTTGTGCAGAATATCCAAATCTTGGATGAATTTTCATGATTTTTAGGATAAGAGTTAGACCTTGAGCTTTCTACATGTCATAGTCCCCCACTTAGACTTTAGAATCCCACTAAGTGCTTATTTTTGTGATTTTTTTCTTGTGGCTTATTTCCCTGGTTAAACAGGCCTGCAGGCCTTAAGCTTGCCCTGCACCAGGGCACTCACAAATTTTGCCTAACTTTCAATTGCATGTCCTGACCACCCTAGTGGGCCCCACCTCTTGGTTATTGGCTTTTTGGAAAGCCAATAAGCCAAACTTTAAGGACCAAGACTTATTTTTTATGTTTACAGCTTATTTAGTAGGCCTGCAAGCAGGATTAAGTTGGTCAATTTCCTTAGTCAACACTACATACTCAGTTTTTGTGCCAAACTTCCATGCCCTCTCCTGTGTTTGTTTGTAGGACCCAGGGGTCAACTTTTGGCTTTTTGAAAAGCCAATAAGCTCAGCTTATTGGATCAACCTTAAGTTTGGGGTTCCAATCCCCCTAGTGGGCCCCACAGGCCTGCATAGTTGGCCATTGTGGCCTATACCATATTCGGCTTTTTGGATTTGCTTTTTAGCTTGTAACAGCTTATTGCTTGTACTTATCTCCTATATTTTGCTTATTTATCCTTGTGGCAGCTTGTTATCAGCTTATTCAAAACTTCAAAGTCCTAATAAGCTACATTGCCACAACTGTTAAGCATTTGAGATTGCTAAGTGCTTATTTTTGTAATTCAGCCAAAGTCCCTTTATTAAAGTTGCTTATTTTTTGTATTTAAATAGTTTTGTGAAAAGAAAATCGAGAAAAGACAAAGTTTAAAAAAGTGATAGCTTCTATTTAAGCTTTTTAGCTTATTTTCAGCTTTTTCACACAGCAATTTTCATTTTAATAATTTTCTTAGGTTCCTTATACCTTATAGTATTTTTAGTTTTTAATTAATAATAATTATTTAAAAAGTCTTAAAAATATATTTTCTGTTTGAAAATTAGTTTTATATTATTCTAGATTTTTCCAAATTTAAATAAATAAGCCATTATCATTACACGTAAATAACAAACTATGGAAATTTATTTTTATACCTCCACCCAAGGTTGAACATGTTTTAGTTCATCAGACATATCTGGTCGATGACGACAGCCGACAGGAGGTGTTCTTTTTTTTACCGCTTCACTAAATTCTTCAGACCAGTAATATTTATACTCATAACCATCCTTTTTACTCCTCTTCTCAGCTTGCATGTCTGCATTTGCTCTCTTCCAATGTTCTGAATTATAAAAATGAAAAATCTTGTTCTTCTTCTCCCGTGCAATCTTCAATTGCTCTTCCCTTTCCAACCGCCGTTTCGTCTCGTCTATCAAAGCATTGTAAAAAACCTTTTCCATACGCTTTAGTTCTTCCATCTTCCACATTTCTTCATGTTGCTTCCTCAGGCTTACTTCCTCTTCCAAAAGATACTCCTGTAACAATAAATGTTGTGTTCATATACGATACAATATATTAGTGTTGATATTCTTTGTAAAAAGACATTACCTGTACAATATCATCATCAGATTCACCATCTTTTGGCTCTGACCGACTGGCAGAAATAAGGGAGTCAACCAATTCAAAGAATTCAAATTGCAATTTTTCTCGGGTTTCATGGTTTAGATGAGAGAAAGATTCATTGAAGTCCAATTTCGCCTGCACATTAAAATAAAGATGACTTGTTAATTACAATCAATATTTGAATTTACATTCTGCAAAGAATGTATCGGCAGCAACGTGTTTACCCGATATCCGCAAGTTCTTTCGCACGCAAGAACCTACAAAGTAATTTCAATATAATTTAAAATTACATATTCACCTGAATATATATGAATCGGACATGCATTATTTATCATGCTGTATAGAAAATCACCTGAATAATAGACTCAAGTTTGTAAACAAGAGTATTCAGCTTCTGAATGACAGAATCCTTAAGGCTGATCTCTGTAATAAGATCAGAGGTATGAACCCTAGGTACTAGCAGTAAATGCTTTTGTTCCTTCCTACCACGTTTCCGAGAAGCAGAAAGCTTCTGAAGAAAAACATCGTAATCATGTAGTTCTCTCGGTTTACATGTCCTTGGTATGTACCCCTTGAAATATTCAAGAAATTTGATATACCAGTCCGACTTATGCTCGGCTATTGTTGGCTTCAAGTCAAAATTTATCTTCAAGTCCTACATAAAACAGAAGTACATTTAAGAACTGGCCAAATAAATAAGATGTCCTAACAACAGAAAAGAAAATAAATATTAAGAAATATGATATTGTTTTTACCTTGCCAAATAGCAATCCAAATTCCGATCTTTTGAATAACCCTTTCTTTGACCAGGCTACACCCTTAGGTATCACATCTTCAAGTTTATTCCACCAACGGTTGCTTCTTTCAAACGACTCAAGAATCCATATCTATAAAATTAAAGATTGCGTTAGCCTGAGCCTCGTAATGAAACAATCAAAACTAGTTGTTTTGCATTAAAAAAATAGAGGAATAACCTTGAAAGCCCATACAAATCCTCCAACCGTATACGTTGCAACAAATTTTGAAGATCCTTCTAGTCCTTTAAGATGTTGCCACTTGTGTCTGTCAACGACATTCAGTATCTGGTTGTATAATTGCCTCCAAATGTGCTCCCCCCATGGAAACGAATTCCATGCTTCAAGGTCTTCAACCAAACGAAGTAGTTTATCATCCACTTGATCAGCCAACAACTGACCCATAAAAATTACCTCTAGCGTTAACAGTAGACACACACGGACTGCATCCTGATCAGACAACTTACAGAATAGCTCTTCATCCTCAACAAGACCTAGAAGATCTAAGTTTGAAAGTTTTATCCCCATTTTTTTGGAAATACCCTCGTCTTAAATTTTATATCCCCTTTACTAAAATCCTGTGAGCTAACCCATTTTCCAAAACGAAACCCTGTTATTAAACAAAACCCGGGACGACCAAAATGTAATTTACGACCATCCACAGTATATATGAGGGGCATGTCATAGTGTGTATCATCTACATAACACTGTTTTTGAAATATATAATCTAACATGTGTGGTTGATGATCAAAAAATGAAAGATCCAACCATCTTCCAAAATAAGAGGTCCTAAATAAAATCCTTCTCTTTTCATTAAGCTTTTCCCTAATTAAAGAAAGGTAATTCAATTTACTCCTAACGATCACTTTGCCTTCATAATCCTTTAAGAAAAAAATAAATAAACACAGCTTAGAACAACATTATGAAAGTTCAGACCGTAAATATTATATTATACGCAAAATACGTTAGACCTAATTACTAAATCTGTCAAAAACAAATTAAACCTAGCAGGCAGGACATATAATTATTACAAGGATTTGCCGATTAACTATTCCTTATGTTATTTACCAAGTTGGTGAAAAGTTTTTAAAAAGTATTTACAAGTTTGTGCGCACTACCAATGTATTCAAATCTTCGCAATAACAATCATAAGTAAGTAGCCAAAACAGTTGCCCGAGTAGTTTGAACCTGATCGGGAGTACAAACTATTTCCCGCCGTGTATAAGCAGGATGTATATAGTCCGAGGCCCGATATCTGAGCACAACTTTACCGGGTTAAGTCAAACGACCATCTATGGTTCAAGCTCCCCCGGCCTTGTTACCATCTAAGGTTCCCATAGAAAAGCCGGTTACCACCGGAACCGGCTACTACTTAGATCGTCATCGCAAAGACACACACAAAGGTTTGCAAAGCAATAAAACTTGACAATTCTTTCTAAAAATTAACCTAAACTGTAGGCATCTAACATAACACAATCCGGGATTTGTTAATCATACTTAGGCATATTAACAAGACATCTATCATCTCCCAAAAACATCAAATAAACAATAGGCATCAATAAACCTAAATCCACCAATTTACACTAACAGATATGGACAAGATATACATCAATTTACAAAAAGTCACAAAAGCAACAATAAACATACCAATTTACACTAACAGATAGTCACAAGATATACATCATCTGTCCTTATATGGTAAGGCTATAACAAATAACCTAAATCTGTCCTTATATGGTAAGGCAGTAACCAATTTACACTTCAAAAAATAGCAATAACCTATAGACATCAATAAACCTAAATCCACCAATTTACACTGACAGAAATGGACAATATATACCTCAATAACCAAAAACTCGCAAAAGCCAGAGTAAACATACCAAATTACACTAAAAGATATTGACAAGATATACCCACCAAAGGCATCAATAAACCTAAATCCACCAATTAGATAATTTCTTACCCAAACCCTAAATTAGCATAACCCTAAGTCGATTAGATAATTACTTACCCTACCCCAAACCATTTTTTTAAATTGTTAAATCGAATCCCTAATTCGAAAAAGTAGATCTGCAACTACAGCCGATATGTGTCTACTTGCTAGCGTTAGGGTTTAGAGTAGATCTGCAACTACAGCCGATTATCTTTGTCATTGTTGTAGATTTGAAAGCATAAATGTGGATAATCGACTGAGTTGTAGAAAGAAGGATTGAGAGAGAGAGGGGATAAAGTGTGGGGTGTTTGGTAAGTTTTAAAATGAAAATAAGTAAAAAATAAGTATAAAAAGTAAATAAGTATAATAAATTTAAAATAAAAAGAAGTATTAAATTTGGGGATAAGTATTAAAAGTGTACCAATATAATAAAATAATCTAAAAGTGTACTATGAACATATTAAGTCGCCCAATATTAAGTAATGGTGGGGCTCAGTTGCCCAAAATATATGTACTAACAAATAATATAAAAAGGTGGGACCCAGTCGCCCAATAAAGTATACAAGTCGCCCAAGAGTAGGTGTATATTAGTATTTACTTGTATACTAGTATTTAAGTGTATATTAGTATTTATGTGTATTTTTGTATATGGCACAAGTACACATAATATAAATTAAAATATAAATGTACCACATACCTAACCAGTCGCCCAAAATTAAAGTCAAGTGGGACCCATTCGCCCAAAATATATGTACTATAAAACAATAAAAATAGACCATATTTTTTGAGAAAAAGACAAAATAGATAACATGATACCATGTACCATGAAGGTACATGGTCGGGACACCACTAGGGACAAGTGTCACATGTTCATGTATTCCGCCCAAGTTGAAACGAGCGACCTCCGCCTCTGGGGCATTTGAAGAAAAAAAACATTTTGTGGTGTACTAGGGGTAAGTACTTTTGTACTTGTGGGGTATTTCAAGAATTTTCCCCCCGTAATATGCGCATATATATCATTGGTAAGTTAGTACTAATGTATTACGTATATAACACTGGCACATGTACGTTTATGTGTTCTATCAAAACGTAATAACTAACCTGTAAAATCATTGCTTGAGGAAAAACTTTCGAACATTCATTCATAACATCCTTCCCTAACGGCGCAGCACCAGACGCAATCTCCCTCAACGCGCTCACATTAAACCTCCCCACTACCTCCTTCCTCTTCACCATCGCCATCACAACTGGTGGCGCGGTATGCAAATGTGTAACCTTAAACCTCTCCTTCGCCTCCAACTCAAACCAGCTACTCATAACCACCATTGCATTCCCTAGTTGCAACTGTGAATATGTAAAAGAGACCAATCCTATTATATGAAACAAGGGAACCACACATAAGAACACACATTTCCCTTCATTATACATTTCTTGATCTTACGTCACCATTAATGACGTAGCGATTATACTCTTGTGAGTCAACACTACTCCTTTACTTAATCCAGACATCCAGTTGTACCTGATGAATACAGTATTGCTGCCACGTCATCCATATTAACATTTTCACCCAACTTTTTTACTCACTGATCTAAACAGTTTAATCAATGATGGGAATATTAATGGCGTTGACTTTATGAACGAGCTGGTCAACAGTAATACTACCTCCATCCCAAAATATAAGTCTAAGTTGACTTTTTCAATCGAACTTTGACCTTAAATATTTTTTTTTTTGTATTATATATCACTTGATGAAAATTATACCAAATGAAAATACATTTCAAACACTATCCATTTATATATTTTGCATCAAGTATTATATAATACAATCAAAAATATTTAAGGTCAAAGTTCGATTTAAAAAGTCAAACTGGACTTATATTTTGGGACGGAGGGAGTAATAAGCTTAGGTTTCGAATCATTAACTTGATGAGTAAGTTCCGCTACAGTATAAAGTGGATTAACAGTAGTGACAATGGCACCGATGTAAGTGAAGGCGATAGGGAAGAGCCGAAGAGGACAGAGTTAGGTGAGAAGATAAGTACGACGTCATTTTTGGAGATGTTATGTACGTCAAATAATGTGTGTGCAAAGTTAGTTATTCTTTGTTCGAGGTGTGTGTGAGTTATGGTGTGATTAGTGTAAGGGTCTATTAAGGCGGGGGAGTTGGGGTGAGAGTGGAGGTTCCGAAAGAGATGAGTGAAGATTGAGGTGGGGAAGGTGGGAGGGTGATGGGTGGTCGTGGCAATGTGTAGATGCCGGTGAGTAGGTTATAGAGTGATTTAAGGTTTTGATGATCCGGCATTGTTGAGTTTGATTAGCTTAAGGATCAATGGAGACGATGTAGAGAAAGTAGTGTGATGAGTTGAATATGAAAAGAATACAAGAACATGTGGTTAACTTTTTATAACTAATGCTTAAATCATTTATATTCAGTTGTTTAGGCCACTAAGAGGAAAGGGTATCACAACTAGCCCAAATTACTCATTTGGGGCCACGGGTGCCACATCATCTTAACACATCTTCACAATTAACCCCCTCCTCATTTACAACTAAACTCAACTTACTCATTTGGGCCCCACCACTTACAACTTATTTTTTTTATTTCATTAAATAAATTAAATTCAATTCACAAATAATTAAAAATAACACAACATACTAATTTTATTTCATGAAATAAAAAAGTTACAATACGAAATAAAAAAATAAATAAATATGATACGAAAATAAAAGAATACAACACATGCTACTAATTAGAAGATTAAACATTTTATTCGCTATCGTCGTTATCGAGACTTTGGTATTTCTTGGTTATTCTTGCTTGTCTCCTGCGAATGATTTCAGCTTTCACCGGGTCAGTAACCAGCTGGCATCTAACATGAGCAATTGCATTTCCAACGCCCTTGCTTCTTTCTCAAATGCATTTTCTTCCCTCTTCCTCCTCGCCTCGTAACAAGCCATTTGAGCTTCTTTTGCTTGCGTATACTTTTCGGATAATTGTGCCGAAAAAGTACTCGTTTGACTCCCACCGGAGCTCGCCGCACTCGATGTTTCCGTCGACTTTTGTTTCTTTCCAGCTTGTTTATTGTTTCTTTTGGGACAAGGTCGTTTGTCCAGGCCGAATATATCCTCAAGACATGTAATATCTATCGGATCCTCGGCATCCCATTTTGGGTAATTGTGAAAACGTAGAGGGGGGGGGGGGTGAATACGTTACCGTTTAGAAACTTTATTACTTGTTGTATCAAATATCCATTCTTAGCTTGTTCTAATATGAAATATGTTAAGTGTAGTTTATGACTAGCATAAACTAAAGAAAAGTTATCACACAAGCATAAACAACAAGTCACAACACAAATAATCACATAATGCAAACAATATAGAAAAGCAATAAGTAAAAGGAAAGTGCAAACCGAACACGAGGATTTATAGTGGTTCGGTCACGGATCTCCTATCCGCCCTACTCCACTCCTCGAGTACCCAACTCGAGAGTTACTTCACTAGATCAACAACCTCCCTTCTCGGTGGAGAAAACCTTACACGTCGCTTACAAGATTACCGACACTAAGCTAGATGTCGAGTTCTTTTACAAGGGTACAACCACTCCCATCGTCGCCTATACAATATTTTCGACACTAAGATAGATGTCGAGTTCTTTACCAAGGGTACAACCACTCCCGCTATGTTTTGTGGCCCAACATAAAAACCTTGTGTTTTATGGCACAAACACATAAACCATCTAATCTATATTGTGATGATACAATGATGATCCAAGACATAAAAGTCTAATGGATATGAATGACTAATCTACATGAACTTCTTGAATAAGAAGTCTTCAATCATTGAGGATGTCAAGTAACCTTGAATCTTCATATATTGGAATGCTTGAATGAATGGTGACTTCAAGATCTTGTAACCTTCTTGGTGGATCATGAAGTATGATATGCTTACAACAAAGATGAATGTTAGAAGCATTATGATCATTATAGAAAGGGTGATCTACATGGTTTCCTACTTATCTATGTGTGTGTGTTTTTTCATCTTTTCATCAACATCCTAAGTAAAACATGAACTTCTATTTATAGGCAAAAAAAGTAAAGTTTTCCAAAACCATGTTCTATAAACCATGTTCCAAAACCATGGGTTACTATTAGAGTCAACATTGACAAGACATATGCATATACTTGAAACTAAATGTTGACAAGACAAGACATATATGTTTCCTAGTCAACTTACAAGGACTATGACACATCTTACAAGCTCTTTGTCCAAGTCATTTCCAAATATAATTTCCCATTTTATGAAAAATACATTTAGACAAATGTATATATTAACTTAAAAAGGTAAATTACTTGTATAAAAAAATATATTAGCTAGCTATATAATATTTAGTAAGTTACTAAAAATGTTTTATGTACTTATGTTGATACAAGACACATTTTTATATATTATAAACTTACTAGTATTATCTAGACACCTAATGTGACACTTATTCTATTTAACACCTAAAATGTACTTTGACACCTAAAATACTTAAAGACTCCTAAAGTATTTTAGTCATTCTAAGGGGTTTGATCATAATACCACATAACAAACATGTATGAACCTATGTTTTAGCATACGATGACTCGAGACGTTGAGAGATGTTGAGACAAAATATGATTACGAGTAACTTGTACATTTTACGTTATGTATCAAGTTTTACGTTCGTCATCAATCAAAACAAACGAGACTGTATAGATTAAATATCGTAATATTTGCACTAACAATCTCCCCCTTTTGATGATGACAAAATATGTAAATGTGATAGAACGTAAAATGTAAAAAGTTACTTGTGTCCGTATTACTTACTTGTATCTGCAACACACCTTCTACATTTCCTTCTCCGTTTACACTCTTCTCCCCCTTTTGTCGAAACAAAAAGGGGTGTGTCCTTGGAGTTAACTTAATTTCTCCCCGAAATGGCGAGCTTGCATCATCCCTAGTGAAGTTAATTCTTCAACTCCAATTTCCTAAGGTTGTTGCGTCCCTTAGGTTGTTAGCGGATCCATGGATCAAATTAAGTTCCTTGACCTACATCAAGGTTAGTGTTGTGCAACATAAAAATTATACGAAAAATGCATGATGAATAAAATTCATTTTGGACTATGTTGACTTATCTCCTTCTTTTTGTCGAAACACAAAAGTGCGTCGAAGAATGATAATAAAGAAAAATGTGTGCATGCTTCCCCTAGATTGTAGCTCCCCCTTGATCAATACTCCCCATTGCTAGGGTCCCAACGTATATGACACAAGAAATAAGAAAGCTACAAAAACAAAGGTTAGTGCATGATTAGCTCCCTCTTGATCAATACTCCCCGTTGCTAGGGTACCAACGTATGTGATGCAAGGATGAAGAACCCTACAAAATAAAGGTTAGTATAAGACAATAATTTTCCTATGCTTGACGGAAGCTCCCCTTGTTATAGGGCATCAATATGAACCTACAAAACAAAAGTTAGTATAGTGGAAGTTTTGTCTTTAGACAAGCATGTCCTCTGCAACAACATGTATAGAAGATGCATTAAGAGTGCTTGATGGATATTCCTCCTACGTCAAGAAGCACCTATAATGAAAGGAGGAAAAAAAATCGATGCAAACATCATCCTTAGATGATTATGCTATATACGATCGAGCGTATATAATGGTGAACCTACAATGAAAAAGTTAGTGCAATATATTTCATCTCAAGGAAAAGTAAGATGTGAATATATAAATGATATAAGCGACTCAAAGTAGAGAACCATGAAACCAAACAAAAATCTCATGAGGTGTATGCTTCTAAAAAGAAATGCAATCATAAGAAAAACGTGAATATAATATGATAGGAACCTACTAAGCAAAGCATAGAAGGAAGACATGAGGTTGAAATGCTTAAAGAGGATGGTGCTAATGGTGTTGAAGAGAATGCAAATATGAGAAAAATATAGAAAATTTTGCAGATTTCTGGCGGCACCAAACGAATACACGGGCGGAACCCTGGTTTTGGTTCCGCCTGGTCCGCTGGGCCAAAACTGGGAATACCCAGAAATTACACGGGCGGAACCCAAAATTTGGTTCCGCCATATCCGCCAGACTGCAAATTCTTAACAGCCCAGGTTTTCGACGGTCGAAACGAATTTCTAATTTCGAAATTTTTCCTAAAACAGAAGCACAATATTAAATCTGATTGGGAAATGACAAAGAGGCAAGTAAAAACACGCGTATCGTTAGAGTTTAAATGAAGGCTAATGATTTTCATTACACTTTAGTAAAAGTATTGAAAATTTGACAACATCACAAGATTAATAGAAATAGGTTTAACGCTAATCCATGGTGGTGATGATTAGAGAAAGAGTTGATGAAAGGTGGTGGTTATAATGCATGAATTTAGAGACTCATATGTATAGTGATTGGCTCAGAACAGTCAACCTAAATTAACCAAGTATATGGTCAACAAAGTCAACTACCTAGACCAATGCTTCCGGGTAATATAGAGTATCCCAGGTCGTTATGTCCCGACGAGGTGTGGATTGTGCTTTAGCGTACTTGTGATCGGGTGATTATTCACAGAAAAGGGTTGTGATAAGAATTATTTGGAAATTATAAACAGAAATAGCTTAGGAAAGCTATGTGATTGATTACTGATATTGAGATTAAGAAGAATCGATTTAAAACCTAAAAATGTACGTTTTAATTAAAAACGTTTGCTGACTAACGTAACAGAAAGTACAACTGATGAACTGAAAAGGCTACAAGTGTGAAATTATTATTTTTACAATCCTAATGAACAAAGAAAATTTTAAGAAAAAGAAAAATTATTTTAACACTATTTAATTATTAATTATTAATTAATTGCTAATTATCTATTTATTAACTAATTATATTAATTTAAATTATTAAAAATGACTAAAGAGACTAAGATAATTAAGAAGATTTTTATAAATCTAATTAACCATCACGGGAATCTAAAAAAATTATAAAAAGTTGGATTTATGTATTTTTTAAACTAATTTACTAATTATTATTCTAATTATTAATTAATTACCAATTAAACTAATTATATTATAAAAAATAGAAAATGAACAGTAGAAATTCTAGAAAAATTTATAAAAACGTTTTAACTTATAAAAGCTAGAAAAATTATAAAAACTAGGTATTACTTAATAAAATCTAATTATGCTATTTAATTGTTTAATATTAATTAAACTAAAACTAATTCTAAAATCCACTAAATGACAAAAGAAAATTCTGGAAAAATTTATAAAATTACTTTAATCTAAAATAGAATTAATAAAAATATAAAAATGCTATATTGCTTATAAATAAGCTAAAAAGAAAATTAAAATGATAATTTCTATTAAATAGAAGCTATCACTATAATTAAAGTTGGTTTTTTGTGTTTTTTCTTTTTCCAAACTAATTTTACACTAAAAACTAACACTTTTTACAAAAACACTTTTTATGTAAACCAGCAATAAGCACTTTGAGTGCTTATTAGTCCAAACAGTTGACTTTCTTTGACCAGTCAAAGAATTAAGCTCAAATGAAGTATGTAGGGTCCACAATGGTGTATTTTGGTTCCTCTTAGTTACTTGGACATGTTTGAGTAAGATTCACACAAATAAGCAACAAGAATAAGCCAAGAATCCACAATAAGCACTTACTTATTTGGATTCTGAGACAGTAAAGGGGACAAGAATTGAGGACAATTCCAAGTGGGGTCCACTGGTCCTATGGTCAAACAAATGGTCAACTCTTGAAGCCTGGTAGGAGGAGGTTGTGAGAAGCCAAATGGGGTCTGTGGGACCCACTGGGGTGGCAACAAACAACCACGAAAGGTGGTGGTGTTGTTGGATCTGCTGATGCACAGGGCAGGTTATTGCCCTGCAGGTGTGTTCAAGGGGCAAAAAGGTCAACTAGAAAAATTCACAAAATTCAAACAAGTTTAGGAATCTCTAGTTCTACTGGTAGACTAACAACCCAATAAGTTTAGAATCCTAGAACCCAGTACAAAAATCATAAAAATTCTGGCCATTTTGGAGATTTCTGACTATGCACCTTTTTCACTTTTTATGAGAAACTAAAATTTTGACTTTTATGAAACTTGGATGATCATTACTGGTTAAGAGGCATATAATAAGCAATAATACAACTGTATTAGGCTAAAGTTACTAATTTTAAACCAATTTGAAAAGTTTGTGACTCACAATTCCCTCACAGTTAACTGTGAAGGGGAAATGAGTGTGATTTTGACTTTTGGTTCAAAAGTGACCAAACTTATGGTCAATCTGACTTTCTATGATCCTAAGTAACTTTTTTAAACCAAGTGTTATACTAGTAAACAACTAGAACATAGCAAGATGCAATGATCCAAACACCCCTTTACTTGACTGATGTAGGGATTTTTCAAAGCAATTGAAAGATTTAATCCAAACTACTAATACAGAAACATCACTTATGATTACTCAAACCTTTTTAAGCACAATTATACCACTAATAACAACAACAACACAGAATTCAACAAAATGCTAAATTTATTTGAAATTAAAAATATTAAGCAACTAAGAATACTAATGAACAACAATGAATTATAGGCTATATTATTACTAAAAAACTTTAAGTAAACACAAACAAAACAGGATTAAGCAACAACAACTATGCTATAGACAATGAATCTTAAAAATGGGTAAATGGCTTACAAGTTAGTGACTATGAGCATCAAAAACCAAGAACCAAGAACCCTAACTCCTCCCTGAGGATCTAAACCATTTTCCACAGCTACTTTGCTTCCAAAACACCTCTGGATCACCAAATGCCACTTCCACACCAACAGTTGACTTATGTTGACCAATTTTGTATTTTTGAATTTTTTTAGCTACACTGAATTTTAAGTTACTAGAAGTTTATAACAGCTTCCTGGGAGCTTATATGTTCTATTCTAGTCCATAACAATAACTGAAACTAGCATTAAACCATACTTGATATTTTTAATGAAAATTGACAAAATGGAATTCAAAATGAAACACTGAAATTCATTAGTTAAAAAGATTCAAATTACATTGATATTACTTAAACAATTGATAAAAAGCTTGAAAATACAACAAGATTGACAGAATTACTTAAACGACTAATTTCTATACTAAATTATACTAACTACTTTGTTGATATAAATAAATGACTAAAAACGTTATTCATATCTTTCGATATCTCTATGTTTTGATAATCACAAAACGAAAACTCATCAAACCAAAGATTATGACATAAACAAGTATTTAGTAGTAAATACTCATCTTTACCATTAAATCACTTAAGGTATGGATAAACAAAGTGTCTAATGTATTACAAGATCAAAGGAAATTTTGTCTTAAGACATAACATCTTATAAAATGATATAAACATTTTATATATATTTGTAAATCATTTTTGGTAATGCTATATTAAACCACAAAGATATGATTTCAAATTTCCAACCAAAAAGGGCAAATTTTATCCAGAAAAACTTTTCCAACGTTCAGGAGGGCGGCCCCCTTAATTTTACTAGGCGGCCCCCTTAATGATTAAGGGGACCGGCCTACAATTAAGTGGACCGGCACGCTCACGAACAGTAAAATCTGGCCCTATAAATATTGGATCATTTCACACATTTTCCTCACCTTTTTGCACTAAAAACTTTCTGATCTAAACATCCCTCTCCATCCTCTAGAAATCCTTTGATCTTATATACTTTGATCTTTGTTTCAAAGTGATTCAAGCCTCAACACAAAAGTGCAAAGAGAAGAATACTTCTACTAGAAGTATTACAACTTAGTATCATCTTGCTATCAAAGTTGTTTGGTTGTTTCATCTTGTTGATCTTTCATACTTTGGTGAATAAGGTGTATGTATTAGTTTGCTAGATTTAGTTGTAGAATCTAGAATTGTTGTAAGTGTGTAGTGGAAGTTGAAGTGAAGAAGTAGTGTTGGATATTAGTGAAGATAGGAGAGAGTGGCAATAGTGATTAGTTGTGAAGAAAGTGAAGCTTTCAAGTGGAGAAGAATTGAAGACATTAGTAGATTAAAGTTGTGAAGACTCTAGTGGCTTGAAGGTGCAAAGACATTATTGGTTTGAAGTTGTGAAGACATTGGTGCTTTGAAGTTGTGAAGATTGCAAGACATTGAAGTCGTGAAGAATTTTGTGAAGGTGTGAAGATACTCGTGGTGTGAAGATATATTGAAGAAGTCAAAGGTGTGAAGAAGTTGTGGTGTGCTATTTGGTGTGAGATTGGTTCTAGCTACAATTAGGACTCGACATCTTGCTTTGTGTCGTTAATTGGGGTAAGCATTTGGTGTGTACGGTTTTCTCCGCCATAAGGGAGGTTATTGACTTAGTGAAGAAAACTCTCGAGTTCGGTGCTCGGGGAGTGGAGTAGGGCAAGGAAGGTGTCCTTGTAGCCGAACCACTATAAATCCTTTGTCTCTCGGTTTGATCTTTCCATCTCTCATTCTTTACTTGTTTACTTACTTGCTTCTCGTACATTATTATTATTATGTGTTGTGCATATATTGGTTTCACATAAAGATCAAACTAGGTTCCATTCAAAACATTAATTATACATTAGTAAATTAAAGTATATACAATCATTAAAACACATATACACATATAAATACAAATTTATATTTAAGTGAGATATATGAAATTATAATTTTTATTCAACACTTTAAATAAGAAGTATTTATGTGACATATGTGAATTAATTTGTATCTATACTTTAGCTTCGAATGTTTTTACAAATTACCATCAATTCTTTGAAAGTAAACTTTTATTAAAACGAAAAAGACGCAAAACTATTCAACCCCCCCTTCTAGTTTTCCACAATTGGTATCAAGAGCCACGTCTAGCAAGATTTTTAAAATAGATTGTATTTTAAAACATGCAACGATCGATGGAATTTGAAAAATATATAGAAGGGAAATTTGCACAACAACCACCTTTATTTGAAAATGATCATTTTCTTGAATGGAAAAACAAATTTGAAAATTATGTGAAATCAATAGATCTTGATCTTTGGCATATCATTTCAATTGGTGATCTTAAACCAACCAAAATAGATTTTGAAAATCAATATAATAATCATCAAACTAAAATTGATAAAAACACTAAAGCCAAATTACTTATTTTCAAAACCCTACCAAAAGTTAAATATGAAAGATTATTTCGTTGTAAAACGGCAAATGATATTTGGAAATGTCCCTTAAAGATTCACCAAGAGAAATGTAAAACCAAAGATGATAAACTTGATATTGCACAAGAAATAGTTAATCTAGAAAATTTAGTAAATAAATATTTAGTTGAAATAAACACATGTACTACTAGTTCAAATGTGATCATTGAAGGTATCTACAACGAAGAATACATGAGCCAAATCCGAAGAAAGAGCGTGAATAAATCATGGTGCAACAAGTGCAAAGAAGACGATGATAATACGGCTTATGAGAATATTCAAACAAATGAGAACACAAGTATTGATGGCAAGAACTACATGTTTCTAGATCCAAGTGAAACTACAAACAAAACATGGAGCGACATGGAAAATGGAATTGATCACCGTATAGCATGTGAGGAATGTACAACTACAAAGAAGGTACAATCCAAAACTAAACATTTTTGCTATGATCAATATATATTAGAATTTTTAAAAATGGAAAACAACTTCAAACATATTTGCAACATTAACTCAAAAATTATTTTTAAGAACGAATTTTCAACATCCGCTGAAAACAACTTTGAAAAAGAAACCATTTTAGAAGATAAAATGTCTAGACTTAAAAGTAATATTGAAATCGATCTTGAATGTAAAAAATGTCGAGACTACAAACATGAAATTAAAATGGAAAATGAAAAAGCAAAAACATTTGCAAAATTCGAAAATAGCTCTAAATCTTTAAAATATCTTCTCGACATTCAAAAGCCATTTTATGATAAAACCGGGTTAGGATTTATCGTAAATGATCCTTCAACAAATGTATTAAAACAAATAAAATTTGTTAAATCTAGTGAATAAATTTAGAACTAATACTATTAACATTCATTACTTATTATTCTAGTCAAGAAAGTCATTGTTTGTTAATTAAAACAAACTATTGATGAATTCTTGTACTTATCGACGACATCCCCATCAGGTGCATTCAAATGCAATGGATGTTCTCATCTAACCAACTAGGACCCATGAGAATCTGGGTACCAAGCTGCTTATCATGTTTAGGTAATTAACGAATGAAGAGTCTATTACGTCTTGATTTACTCATCTCGCTCTATTACCTTTGACGGATATTGGTTTCTATCACGTTGTTTCACTTTCTGCAAATGTTTCGCCTATGACGTTGTTGCGGGAATATTCTTGTCTCGGCATTTTTCTCTTCACTCTTGGAGCATTGGTATCATGGTGTGTCCGTTACTATTTCAAGATGAAGCCTCCTATATACTACTTCTATTAACCTTCACGACTTGTGATGATTGGTGTGATCGATTGAGCATCTCGGATCTAGTTCCCTTGATTTCTATTCATGGGAATATTACTTAGCTACTTCGACATGTTTTGGACTAACTCTTAAGATTTCTTCTATCACCGTCATGCCCACTCCTTTTGAAAAGCTGGACCTGAGATAAGTTTTATTTTCAAAAACTTGTCAATGTTACATTATATTTTAGAATGTTTTAATTAGTGTGTGAATACGATTTAACTGATAAGTTGTCATGCTTTTAGATTATTAACACTAATATATGCATACATGATATTAGCATTATTAACCTTCTTGTTGTTTAGTCTATTATCATTTTTCTTAATCTTCTATGATCTATAGTAGAACCCTTCCACTCATGCTATATGATCTTACTAGTTGCATTAATAGATGTATTATAATTGATATTTGCTTGCAACTTGATATTATGATGTTCTTTGTATACATATATATATATATATATATATATATATATATATATATATATATATATATATATATATATATATATACACATGTCTATCTTGTATCCATGAACTATTTACCTTGCTCCTTCCTGTCCTATTGCATTTAGATCATAAGTATCTATCATAACTTTAGATGTCATCAAAGATGATTATGTGTGACAATGGGCTTAATTGATTCTCTTGAGCATGATAAGCTTCCATTTCAAATCCTTCACTTGCAACTTCTTGATTATCATGATCAAAACATCATGTTTAAAACTTCTCTCTTTTTGAATGAAATATTTTTTTAACCAATTTACTTAACTAAAACTTCTTTCATAACCATTATTTTAATCAAAAACAAGATTGAAATATTTTATTGTTACACGTTATGAAACAAAATTCAATCTATGTTATTGTAATGCACACTTGAATTTACTTCAAAACATTGTTGAATAAAACTAAAAACGTTTTGCTTAAAACACATTTAACTTTCTCACATGTGTCATACACTTCTATTGGAAATGACATTCACAATTTTATCAAATCATTTCATGAGAATCATGACTTGCCCATATGGATCTTGTTTGTAACAAGTCTTGAAGTCCACATAATCATATCCACCTATTTGTTACTTGTTAACAATCATCAACTTGTTTGCTCTAGGCTAAATGTTATCATCTTCATATAGTTGCACATTTAGCTCATTTGCCTTATTGCATCTTTAGTTGCATATCTTAATTGATAAATAAATAGATAGCATGATTATTAGAAATTTATTGCCCATTTCAATTATTTCTATATCACTCTCTATATTCATGAATAGTAGAGTTGTTTATCAGCAGTTGATTCTCACGGGCTATTTATGATACTTCAGCACTAATTCCTACGTGTAAGTCTATTCCTACGCGTAAGTTGTAATTCCTACACTCAATATTCTACGAGTAAGTTGTGAGTCTTACGCAGAAGACAGATCCTACGCAGAAGTTGCCTCTACGCATTAACTTTACGCATAAGTCAATCTTACGCGTAAGGTTCAGTATCTACGCTTAACTTTCCACAAAGATCTTCTCCTTGTGTTACGGTGACTCAGTACTTCCCTAGCTTGGATAAGTTAGTGGAATACTTCGACTTCGGATATCTTTCAAGCTTGGATAAGTTTGGAGGATTTGTTTGGTTGTTTAAACCTTACGCATAAGTCTAAACTTACGCATAAGCCAAAGCTTACGCGTAAAGAGAAAACTTACGCATAAACTTATTGTTTACGCCTAAACTACTCTTTACGCCTAACCTAAAGTTTACGCGTAAGAATTATAATTACGCGTAAGAATTGAACTTACCC
The DNA here is from genome assembly GCA_030686995.1 of Artemisia argyi. Taxonomy (NCBI): domain Eukaryota; kingdom Viridiplantae; phylum Streptophyta; class Magnoliopsida; order Asterales; family Asteraceae; genus Artemisia; species Artemisia argyi. Next base: position 65,405 of record JARVZY010002624.1, read on the forward strand.
CAGGAATTTTGGACTTAATCAAAGGAACGTGCATTTCAATCTTCTACAAAGATCCATTTCTACACAAGTGTTCAAAGATGTCTCAACCACCTAATTACTACTTCCCTCATCCTCAGCAACAGCAATATCAGCAGTATCAGCAACAACAATACCATCAGCAACAACCGTATCAACAACCTTCACAATCACACGTTCAACAATAACCGTTTAATCCACTACATCATTACCTAATGACGCAACAACATCAAATCATTCCTCAACAACAATCATTTCAGATGTCACAACAGAACACTCAGTTCTCCTCCAGACAACCTCACTGGTTTGATAGAATGTGTGAAGTTATTACAACTCAACAATCCCGACATGAGGCAGGATCACTTGAAACACCTCCAATGCTAACACCTGGGAACTATGTTCAATGGTCAAGTCGATTCTTACGATTTCTTGAACTAAAGAAACCTCATGGGAAATTCTTGAAACAAGTGATACTTGAAGGACCATTTGAGTGGCCAACAAGATTTGAAGCTGGTGATCCAACTGCTGATCCTCCACGTCCTCCTGGTGATAGACCTCTTCCAGAAACTGCACTCACTGAAGAACATAAATTACATCATGAAGCTGATGAGTATGCAATGGCTTATATACTTCAAGGTATACCTAATCCAATTTATTGCAGTGTCGATGCTCAGAAAACAGCCAAAGCTATGTGGGAACACGTTCATCTCCTTATGGAAGGAACTCAATTGAACAAAGATGACATGGAATCCAAACTTTACATGGAATATACAGACATCACAATTGAACCAGGAGAGTCACTTGAATCCTACTATCATCGTTTCAAAAATGTGGTCAATGATCTGGAACGTCACAAAATCACAGTACCAAGGATAGTAGTGAACTCCAAATTCGTCGGTAGTCTTGGTCCAGATTGGCATAAATATGTGACATTTGTACGTCAAACCAAAAATCTACATGATGCACCATATGGTTTGTTGTATGATTTTCTGAAACACCATGAACCTGAAGTGGAAAAAGATAGAGCTCTACGAGGAGGATACACACCAACACCAACACCAAATTCTTTGGCTCTCGTAGCTCAATCTCCCTATGCTCCACCACCAATGTCAAATCAGGCATATGTTCAAGAGCAGAACTACTTCAGTTATCCACAATCTTCTACCTCGAACCAAATGGTCCCTTATGATTCATCTCCACAGAATGCTTCTACTCAACTTGTTCCATTAAACAACAATGATGCAGTGTATTACTCAAATTCCAATGACGATGACGATGATGACTTCAATACGTTGAATCAGGGACTTGCTCTTATTGCTCGTGCTTTCAGCAAATTCTCCAACAAAACAAACAACCGTCAATGTTCATCTTCTAACACAAGGAATCAAGCTGTTGTCAATGATGGAAGAGTGGAAATTCAGAATCGTAGCTATGGTCGATCTGGTTCAGGAAATTCTTCGGGAAATTTTGGGAATGGTCAGAGGTTTAGTAACAATGGAGGGTTCAGGAACAACTCAGGGTCTTCTCAGCAAAGGTCTGAACCAGTTGCTACAAGGAACTCCAACTCAGGGAATGCAGTGTGGTGCTACAATTGTAATGAACAAGGTCATATAGCGACAGCATGTCCCAAACCGAGAACTCGGGGGAGTAAGTTTCACAAGCAGGCATTACTCATGGCTCTTCAAGATGAAAAAGATGGACATTTCCCTGAACAGGATAACAACTTCATGGAAAATGTTAACAATGATGATGACATGGAAGATCTGGAAGCCAATGCAGCTGTGATGCTTATGGCCAACATGCAGGAACTTCAGTTTAATGATTCAGGTCCAGTGTATGACACTGACAGCTTGTCTCAGGTACATGATCAAACAACCTGCCTAATACATGAAATAGCTTCACCCTCTGCTTCTGAATCAGATATGGCGCAAATTGTTCCATCTCAATCATCTTCATCTCCTCAAACAGATGAACAAATAAGCACAGTTGTCATATTTGATGATGACACAGTTGTTTCATTTGTTGATCCTATTGAGAATGATAAACATGATCATTTCGAACAACATGAACCATCATTTGATCCAGACCCTGACCTCATAATGTTATCTAAACAACTGAATGATCAACAATTGCTAATTGCAAAATGCAACGAGAAAAACAAAGTTTTAAAAGAAACAAATGCGGCACTTGCAAGAGATATTGAGTATTATAAAATACAACTTTCAAGTCAGCAAGAAAAAATTAAACATACAAAAAGTTTTGAAAAGGCTTTCAAGAATCTTACAACAAAGAGCAAGATCTTCAGCACAAGATGCAAGATCTAATTCAGACAAACGGAAAGTTGATTTCTAAACTTGAAAGCGAAAAATGTGAACTGAAAATGCAAGTTGAACGTCTTCAAAGAGACCTTTCAAAAACAGAAACAGAATTGTCCAATTGCAAAAAGGAGTTTTGTGAACATAAAATACGAAAAAGAAAGTATATAGATGACTTACTCGGTGATATTGTTGATCTTGAAAAACAACTCAAAGAATTTCGTAACATTGTTTACAAACACGGGAACTCTGTCACAACAATTCAGAAATTTACTTTAAAACCGAGACCCGATAAAGGATTTGCACTTGGCGATTACAATTCAATGTTTCTTCATACGGCATTCAAAGAAATTCCTAAAATTTACAGTATGGACCATTTGCTTGATAATACGATTGTGCGTGCTGGTGTTTTTGATACTGAGGAAGAAGAAGAACTTGAAGACGAGAGTCGATCAAAAATGAGTTATGTTCAAAATTGGACACCATATGATTATTCAAAAGCTCCTCCTATTTCCAAATCTTTTGTTACTCAAAAAGAATTACCTGAGAAATCATGGTATGTCACTGAGTCATATGTTTCATCCTCCAATGCGGCCCCTGTCCAAACTGTAGCGCAAATAAATGGTCCTTTACCATCATCCGGGGAACTTACACCTTTACCGAAAAAATGTCGTGTCTTAAATTATTTCAAAACTTTTATGGAAGACATCGAAATTTTGGAGGAAACAATTGAACGCAATTCTGAAATAAAAATTGAAACTTTTCTATCCGCTTACGAGCGCGAAAAGAGAGATATTTTTCAAAAACAAATGCTGCCAATTGTCAAACACCTCCGTCTTTGTGCTACACGTTGGGATCAGGAACTTCAAAACGAGGTCAAAAATATGATAAACGTTTTCAACTCAACTGAAAATGAGATTTTGGTTCAAAAGCAAAGAAATAGAGTTTATAAAATGATGCTGATCGACTCTTGGAACAAGTTCTCAATGCTGATATTTTGTCTGTTATCATGAATGATCTCTATAAATCTGGTACTTCTATGCTTATGGATGATCTTTGTGTTGATAATAACTTGTTGAATGTGGAAATTGAGACACTCAAACTGAAAAATGATAAGCTGAGAATTAAAAATGATGATGTGACAAAACAATTTTCAAAAGAAATTTGTCAACTCAAACAAAGGCTTGAATGGTGTCAAGCTCAAAGTCTGGAAATGGAATTGAAGCTTCAAAGTCAAAATGTTTCAAACTCTTGTCAGATTTGCAAAAACAACGAGTCTTTAAAAAGTCTGTGCCTCAAATACGAGAAAGAAATTGCGGATTTAAAAATTATAAATGCCAACTGGCAAGAAAATCGCAATGACCTCAGTTACTGCAATGGGAAACTTGAGTCTGAAATTCAGGATAAAAATCACATCATCATTGATTTGAAAGAGAAAATTAAGCTAATTCAAAAAGGAAAGATGGTTGACACCACGGTGATAGCACCAGGAATGTATCAATTAAACAAAACTGCTAAAGAAAATGTCATTCAAAACACTAATGTTGATAACTCCACTTCTACAGGACTAGTCTCCACTAATAGCGTTAGCAGACCCAAGCGAAAAAGTAAAAAGAAGAATAGGATCTTGCAACGTAAGAGAGGACAACTAGAAGCTCAAGAAGTAGAAGATCAACTTAGGAATTTGAATAAAACTCATGTTGCATCAGATTTAGATTCTAATCTGGCAAATTGTAATCAAAATCTAAATGTAACGAATGATGAACCTTTGAATGTTTTGAATATTAATGCATCTTGTGTGTTTTGTCATAAAAGCGTATCACCTGGTGATCATACAAAATGTTTAGCTAATTCTCTTCTCAATCGTCATAAGAAATGTAGGACACACATTCCTTCTAGGCCCACTATTGCCACTAAGTCTAACTTAGGAAAGCCGTCTTCTACGGTTTCTAATGAAGTTGAAGTTACCCCCATAGGTGCCGAGAACAAATCAAGGACTGAGCCAACTACTAGTGCATTTAACATTAAGAAAGCAAGAACTAGTTGGAATTGGCAACGTTGGTTACAATACAAACCAGACTTTAAATGGATTCCTAAATTGTTGAATACATGTGTTTCTAACCAACAGGAACCCGCACTTTCTTTGGGTTCCACCCTTACTTCTGTTCCATCCATGTCTTCTTCAGATGATGCAGGTGGTACAGATTGTTCTCTGGATTGTTGATACCGGATGCACCCGACATATGACAGGCAATCTCAAACTGTTACACAACTTTGTCTCAAAGTTCATTGGCACTGTCAGATTCGGGAATGATCATTACGCTTTAATCATGGGATATGGTGACTATGTAAGTGGGAACATTGAAATCAGTCGTGTTTACTATGTGGAAGGCCTTGGACACAACCTTTTCTCTGTTGGTCAATTTTGTGATGGAGATCTAGAAGTTGCATTTCGTGAGAAAACTTTCTTTGTTCGTGACTTACAAGGAAACGACCTTATGTCTGGCTCAAGTGGCATCGGAGCGGGGTTTTTAGTTATTGGTTGATTTTGTGATTTTATCTTGTCAAAAATTTATTGTATTTTTTGTGGTTCATATCATGGGTTTGAGACTGTTTTACCATTATTATTCGTACCAAACTTTTTAATCATAATTTTTTTTTTTTTTTTTTGAGAGAAGAACCAAAAAAATCTTTTTGTGTTTTTGATTGGTTTTCTATTTTTGTATTTTGTTTTTTGAAAAAATATATACAAATGTAGTTTTGATGTTTGACGATCAATTGTGTTTTAAAAACTTTTCCAGATCGTCTGGAGTCAAACATCCCATACCAATTTGGTGAACTAGACTAGCAAACCTTGATGGGGCTAAGGATTTGGTAAGTAAGTCCGCCAATTGGTACTCAGTCCCAACAAAATAAAGTTCAACGGTACCCTTTTCCACATGCTCTTTGATGAAGTGATATCGGAGATCGATGTGTTTGGATTTGCAGTGATGTACTGTGTTGCAGGAGATAGCAATTGCACTTTTGGAATCACAGTAGATAGGAATCTTATTGAATATGTAGCCATAATCCTTAAGTTGTGATCTCATCCAAATGACTTGAGCACAACAAGCAGACATGGCTACATATTCAGATTCTGTTGACGACAGTGATGTGCAGAATACTCCTGGTTTGAGAAGATGATCAATTCACAACCACCACTTGAAGACAATCTTGAACCTCAAGATGGTCGAACGGTGGAATATGCTCAATTGATTCAGCAAAAGTTTAAAATGAAAAAGATGAATAAGAAAGAGCTGCTAATAATCAAGAATGATGCATCCAATCTTCTGAAAGATCGGTCTGCTAACTCAATCGAGCTTGAGTACCATCTGGAAAATATTGCTCGAGCTATGTCAAGCAATATTGACTGGATCAATCCTAAATCTTATGTCGATCCGGTCACAAAGAAAACCGCACCTTACATTACTGACTGGTCCAAACCACTACCGATGATTGGGAAGCCTCAGGAACCGAAGATCCCGTACAAATTCTTCTTCAACACAGACTTGGAATATCTGAAACTTGGCAGCAAGATTGAGAAGAAGTATGTTACATCACTCGCCTTTCTCCCTGCAGCTCGATATCTCAATAATGCCATCGAAGAAGAAGCCTCTGCATTATTCGTCGATAAAATTGTTGAATATGACCGAAACGCACTTTACGGTATACATCATTGGCCAGACAACCGGGCACAGTACTATCGAAGCAGCAGACTCAATCAGACAATGGGTGATGTAGCAAGTGATCTGAAGATAGTCTCCATTCAATTCATCTCGACTGTCACTCACTTTGGGTACCCCTTCCTCAGCAAAATCACACTGAAAAGACTTGATGAAAAGGAGTACGATATTTCCGAGTCAGACTTTCCACGACTACTTCTCAATGACATCGAAGACATGTACCTGCTCAAAGTTCAAGGAAAACTCTGTGGCTTACCTAAAGAGATGCAGCTTGCCTTTATCCAAGCTCTCCTAATCTTCATCAGGCAGATTGTCATTAGAGAAAGAGTTGAAGATCTTCAATTGGGAGTGGAAAGTTATCAGAAGAAGCTCAATCTCATCAAACCCAACATGTTCAACATCCCCGACCTTCAACATCTACCCCAATACACCTTGATCAGGCATCCATCATTTGGGTTCACTTACCGCAGTGTCAACGGTCGAAACTGCTTCATGGGCTACAAAGAAATACATAAATTCTGTGATGAAACCTTGAAGTTCGTCAGAGATGGAATCAAAAGCAGAATCGATGACATAGCTCTGGGGAAATCCAAAAGATGGAACACCGATGAGGCCAGGGAAGCACGCAGATTCATTACAAGGATTGAGAATAGTCTAAAGCGCAGGGATCAGTTCAGGAGATTGGAAAGCTATGTTGGAGGAAGAACAAAATTTCCGGTGTTGACATTTCAGAGACCTGATTGGTAGAAAATTGTAAGAGTTTGATTTGATTTGTCAATTATATACTTCATAATGGCTTGTGCACGCATTACAGTGCACAACCCGAACTTGTAAAGAAAGGACCCTGAGGTACGCATCAGTGCCTCAATCCTAAATATAAGGAGCGAAGGCTTCTTACTTTTGAGTAGAATTAATCAAATGTTTATGAGTTTTTCATAATTCAGCTCAAAAGGACAAGTATTTCACCTCAATAAGACCTAATCACTTGTTGAGGGGGAGCACTTGTCAAAACAAAATACTTTGCTCAAAATCAAAAGTTCTTGGTGAATCTCCCCGTAAGACTCAAAAGGCATATTTTAATCTAAAAGATTGTCAAAAACATCATTCTATATGCTATTTTTGAGGGGGAGAAAATGAAAAAGTGATTAAAATATATGAAGTCAAAGCTTAAAAGTTGTATCATGTGCGAGCTAGACTCAGTATTGACCCAGGAATTGACGAGACAATAAAAGTTAGTAATATCGAAAAGTCTTATCCTCCACGGGTAATAACATCAAGTTAGTTACTAGAGCTAGTTGTCACCTAAAAGCTGACAATGTATCTCTTTAACTAACCACGTAAGCGTGTCTCGAAAAGGATATGTCTTAGTAGAAATGTACCATCTTGAGAAACTTTCTGTAGACTTGACCAGGCCAGGTAATAACTTCAAGCTAGTCTAACTAGTGATGTAAGTGTGTCTCGAATCGGTCTTGTTCACGGAAAGTGGATCAATTCAAAGGCGCTTGCTCCTCCCGCATGTGCAAAGTTATTAAATACTTATGAGCATATGTGCAGGGGGAGCCCTTCAAAAGTGTACACAAAACTCTCAAAGTGTTAACCAAAATATTTGATTATCACAAACACTTTGAGAGATTTTCAATCAAAGGTTTCTTGGCTACTGTCGGAGTTATAAGGTGATTAAGATAGGTATATCCGTCCTATGATCCGCCAGAGCCGGAGGGATCTACCCAAGGACATCTCCCATAGTTAGAATTAGAAGTCCTTAGGTATGATACGAAAAAAAAGGAGAAAAGAATGAAAGGGAAAGAAGGAGTTGAAGAATTAAAAAGAAAAGTAAAGAAAAGGGTGAAAAAAAAATAGCCCTCCATATGTTCAACCTTAGGGCAGACACCGGGTTCAATACATATGCTACTGGTTGTTGCAAAAGACAACACCGGTATTGAAGATTAAGTCGTCATGGACCCAGTGACGCAATGCACTAAACCTTCTTAACCACTCAAGTTCTCTTAAAAGAGCTTGTTTCATTCTCACGGGGAACCAGTGTAATCTATCGACCTATCTCTTAGAGACGGTTGATATTGAAGCAGGAGACCCCTCCCTAGTCTCCGCATAGGAAACCTAGGTGTGCACTTATAGTGTCTAGAGCCTTGAGATACATCAAAGATCTCTTAGGAACACTTAGTATTTCTACAACTGGTGTTCTACATCAATGGACATCAGCTGTAAATTATCGAGTCCTTCGCAGATCTTAGCAATCTGCCGAGAACGTTTATGAGAGGATTACGTAAGTATTTCTCAATGATTGAATGGAAATCCTGCCAGGGTCAACATCAAACAGCCCTGACAGCAGGTCACTTCGGTAACCTCACAAGGGGTACGCTTAGTGTTTGCGGTGGTTCCATAGCAGTCTACAGTCGTGGAGTGATCCCCAGCGACTCACCCAGTCATTGAGCTACTTAGTAGGTCTCGTAAGCTCCTTCGGGAGTATCTGATATGGGAACGGCCTGGATATGGATTAGAAGGAATCTTCACAATATGCTGTTGATGAGCTCTAATTCCTTATCTGTAAGTACCGGTATTTATTGCTAACTGTTTACTCGCAGGTACCTCACTTCCATGATGGTAGATTCCAACATGCTCATACATACATCTTGAAGTCAAAGAAAGCTCCCCCAAAGATCTTAACACCACAAAGTTCAAAGAAAGATTCTATGTCAATAAAGAAGAATCTACAAAGTATAAAGACTTAAAGATCTCAGAATATTAAAAGGAACTTCGTGCACGTGAAAGTATAAGTCCGAAGATGTATGGGTATGTTGGAATGGCGGACAACCACCACGGACGCAGGAGTGACGAATGGCAGACTACTTCGTGACACAATCACTACACCATCACCAAAGAACAAAGACAAAGAGCAAAGTACATTCATTATCATTCAACAATTTTGAAGACGTCTAGAGATTTACATGTCACAAGTCAACGACAAAGATGAAGACGTAAAGCAACCGTGATGACCGACCCTTAGGGGGAGATTGTTGGGATCATACTTTTGTATTTAGTCAAGTCTCGTTCATTGCCTTTTGTAGTAGGTTGCTTTAGTATTTATTTCATTATGTTTCATGTTACAAGGCTTATGTGTTAAAGCCCTATGGGCTTGAAAGCCCACGAATTTGAGAGATAAGGGAGGAAGGGAGTGTTGCCCTAACTCCTCCCTTATAAATAGTAAGCTTATGTAAACATTATGTTTGTTGGTTATTTGATTATCTTAAGGAAACTCTTGTTCTCTCACTTTTCCTATTGTCTCATAATCAACCATCTCTCATTCTCATCTTATTTCTTTCAACATCATACTTGTGTTTACATAAATGGTGACCTAACAAGTTGAACTTACTTGAATCCAAATCCAAAAACACAACCTTTTTGAAAATTTTCTGCCAAAAACACATTTCTGGCATTCTGGGAATCACCAGATGGGCGGCCCCCTTAATTATATAAGGCGGCCCCCTTAATGATTAAGGGGACCGGCCCCTATTTAAGGGGACCGGCCATCTGATGGTCGGGGATACTGTTTTCTTTATCACTTTTTGACCCATTTCAGCCTATACTTCCCAAAATTCACAAACATATTTTGTCCCATGTTATCCCTCAAAATTTACCTTCCTAAACCACAATTCTCATACACTATAAATACCCTCTTCCCATCATTAATGCCATCACACCCAAACATGTCATCTCCCAATAACCAAAAACCTAAGATTTCAAGAACCGCAAGGATCTCCGTCAAACCCGTTTGGAGGAGGAAACTTGATTCTTGTCATAACTCAAGTGATGTTGTTCCCAGTCAACCAATTACTAAACCTCAAACCCACAATAATGATTCATCTCACAACCTATCACCCACTCATTCCCTCATTCATGCTTCTTCTTATGATGAGCATGCTCAATCCCAAAACATCAATCCCAATCTTTCAATCAATACTTCACATGTTGCTCATTTAACTAAAACACCACTCACTCTTGGAGAACCTCTTCCACCCATTTCATGTTTTCATGACTACCCAAGCTCAACCATGTCTCCACCACCAAGAGTACCACCACCACATCCTACAACCTCACATGCCATTCCTATGTTGCATGTTCAAACCTTCACCTAAGACAACCATCATGTTCCACCATCATCACCTTCCTCCGAACACTTGAAGTTTGTTGAGGAGCTAAAAGAGGCTCATGAGCTTAGTGCTCTTTTAGCATTACATCTTGCGCAACGCAATTTGGATCCAACCCAATCAAGCTCACCATCATCACCACACAACATTAACCAAGTTGAGAAGCATGTCAACAATTGCCCTTGTTGCATCTTCCTTCAACAACAAACCATTGCCTTGAATGAGCACTTCACTTGGATTGAGTATCTTCTTACAAGATCTCAACAAACATCATCACTTGAACAACATCAAAACCCTCAATCCACAAACCCTATTTCTAACCCACCACCTACAAGTTCCACATCTCCAAACTCACCAACATCCATGCAACCAAAAGTTTATCTCCACTAAACCACCAAGCATTTTATATGCTTATGTTTCTCATTTTCAAATAAAACCTTTCAACCATTTTGGGATTCAAGAAAGTTTGGTGACACTCCTTGTTAGCACAATAGGATGCTATACTTAATCTTAGTATTCTATATTTATGGCTTTTGTAACAATGATTATGGGTTGACATAATCATTTTCTATCAATGAATGACTTAATATGTGTTCCTCATTATTTATTTTTTTTTTTGCCATGCTTATTACTTGTTAGTATTATAATATATGTGTTTGCTTGTGCTATGCTTGTGCTTCTAATATTTTTCTTGCAAGAATCCAATTTCCCGAACCCTTGGTGCCCTCAAACGAGGGGGAGCATACATCAAAGGGGAGCTTCCTTTCTTTTGGCTTAAACCTTTTTGATTTTATAAAAAGGGGGAGAAGTGAATATAAACTCACTAAATACTTGTCTAAAAATTAATTTTTGGATTTAATAAGTTTAGGTTTGGTAATCATCAAAAAGGGGGAGATTGTTGATATAAATAAATGACTAAAAACGTTATTCATATCTTTCGATATCTCTATGTTTTGATAATCACAAAACGAAAACTCATCAAACCAAAGATTATGACATAAACAAGTATTTAGTAGTAAATACTCATCTTTACCATTAAATCACTTAAGGTATGGATAAACAAAGTGTCTAATGTATTACAAGATCAAACGAAAATTTTGTCATAAGACATAACATCTTATAAAATGATATAAACATTTTATATATATTTGTAAATCATTTTTGGTAATGCTATATTAAACCACAAAGATATGATTTCAAATTTCCAACCAAAAAGGGCAAATTTTATCCAGAAAAACTTTTCCAACGTTCAGGAGGGCGGCCCCCTTAATTTTACTAGGCGGCCCCCTTAATGATTAAAGGGACCGGCCTATACTTAAGGGGACTGGCACGCTCCCGAACAGTAAAATCTGGCCCTATAAATATTGGATCATTTCACACATTTTCCTCACCTTTTTGCACTAAAAACTTTCTGATCTAAACATCCCTCTCCATCCTCTAAAAATCCTTTGATCTTATATACTTTGATCTTTGTTTCAAAGTGATTCAAGCCTCAACACTCAAGTGCAAAGAGAAGAATACTTCTACTAGAAGTATTACAACTTAGTATCATCTTGCTATCTAAGTTGTTTGGTTGTTTCATCTTGTTGATCTTTCATACTTTGGTGAATAAGGTGTATGTATTAGTTTGCTAGATTTAGTTGTAGAATCTAGAATTGTTGTAAGTGTGTAGTGGAAGTTGAAGTGAAGAAGTAGTGTTGGATATTAGTGAAGATAGGAGAGAGTGGCAATAGTGATTAGTTGTGAAGAAAGTGAAGCTTTCAAGTGGAGAAGAATTGAAGACATTAGTAGATTAAAGTTGTGAAGACTCTAGTGGCTTGAAGGTGCAAAGACATTATTGGTTTGAAGTTGTGAAGACATTGGTGCTTTGAAGTTGTGAAGATTGCAAGACATTGAAGTCGTGAAGAATTTTGTGAAGGTGTGAAGATACTCGTGGTGTGAAGATATATTGAAGAAGTCAAAGGTGTGAAGAAGTTGTGGTGTGCTATTTGGTGTGAGATTGGTTCTAGCTACAATTAGGGCTCGACATCTTGCTTTGTGTCGTTAATTGGTGTAAGCATTTGGTGTGTACGGTTTTCTCCGCCATAAGGGAGGTTATTGACTTAGTGAAGAAAACTCTCGAGTTCGGTGCTCGGGGAGTGGAGTAGGGCAAGGAAGGTGTCCTTGTAGCCGAACCACTATAAATCCTTTGTCTCTCGGTTTGATCTTTCCATCTCTCATTCTTTGCTTGTTTACTTACTTGCTTCTCGTACATTATTATTATTGTGTGTTGTGCATATATTGGTTTCACATAAAGATCAAACTAGGTTCCATTCAAAACATTAATTATACATTAGTAAATTAAAGTATATACAATCATTAAAACACATATACACATA
>JARVZY010002625.1:0-69853 GCA_030686995.1 Artemisia argyi
TCCCATTTCCTAGGTTTTGTATCTCAATATTTTATTTTGTTGAGAAATTAATTGCTTCATATTTTCTCGTTTCGATAATTTTTAAGTCCGATAGTGATACCTAAGTTAAAACGATAAGTAGTTATTCATTTTCTCTTAAGAACCATTGCAATAGAAATTCGGTCCACATCAAGGAATTTGGGGTACATAAAATATCAAGGATATAAGTTGCGGAGTACGATCACGTGCACCTCATGTGACTGATTACTAATCACTTATCACATGCACCTCACGCGCCAACAACTTATTTACATACATAAGCTCTTATTCGATACAACTTTTAATTTTCATTTTTCTATTTTATCACTTTTTTCACTTTTCTCATATTTTTCACTTTTTTCTTTTCTTGACTTTTTTTCTCATAACATCAATGGAAGCTTATTGGGTAGCTCCAAAACCACATAGATAATCAACTTTTGACTTTTGATTTTTCACTTTTTTGCTCTTATTTTTTATGTTCCTTGATATGTACCCAACTTCTAAAGCAAAAATTCTCTTAAGAAAACAAAGAACTAAATATTATTCAAACCGAAATACCACTAATTAACCTAGAATATCTATTATACATCGGTGACGTATCTGATGGGAGTAAAAAACCACAAGTACCTCTTATGAGCTCTAAAGAGAACCACTACTCTACGTTTAGCATCTAACTTCTAAATAAACTCTATCATTTCTCGCTCTTCGCAATTTAAGATTCCAAATAATGAAACCCGCGAATACTTAGCCGATAATCAGCCACGCATATATAAAGTAAGATATGGAAACTTGCAAATTCTAGAAGAAGAATTCGCGTTTTCTAGCTCCTGATGTAAAAGACTAGCGAAAGCTTTTAAGCTGCGCATGTATAAAGTCAAGTACGGGAACTTGCAGATTCTTAAGAAAGAATTCGCATTTTATAGCTCCTTGTGTACAAAACTAGCACAAGCTTATGTGATCATCATTGGTTAAGGGAACAAGCTAGGGCTCAACACGCCCGGTCAAGTCAAAATATTTATTCCGACTCTCGCCAGCAAGAAAGTCAACAAGGTGTCAAAACACTTATTCAAACTTTATTATATTTTTGTACAACTTTTTCAACTTTTTCTCATCTTTTTGTGCTTTTTCATCAAAATTTTTGAAAGTTTTCAATTTTTTCAAATTTTTATATTTTTGGTGGAAAAACGGAGTTGCGAGAGTGCACGACTTTTGTGAAAAATGCAAGGTCAAAATCGAATCGAAGATTCACCCTCCCCCCGACTAGAACGAAACATTGTCCTCAATGTTTTACGGGTAAAGGTAATCCTAACAAAATTCTAGGCCGTTTATTAATTATGCCAAAGAAAACGTTAGTCGATAAGATTTAACGGATATAGGATTTCCAAGTAGCACTGATGAATGAGACTCCAAGTGAAGAGATAACGAGCACGAGAGTCATCATAAATCACGGACAATCCTGAACAAACATCACAAACAACCACGAAACACAAGAGTAGAAGAGGCACCCCCTCCTCACGTTATTTATTAGAAAATAGAAAGTAAGAAGATGAAATTGGATAAGCATGGGTTGCCACCCACGAAGCGCTTGTTTTTGTTCACCGAGTCACATGAGCTTGACTCGATCCCCGAATTCAATTGTCCTTGGGGAAAGTTTGGAGATCCGGACTACCATAGTCGGTACATCCCCTCCAAAGTAGTGTTTTAAACGGTGACCATTCACCTTAAAATTGGGACCATCTTGTTGAGCTAACTCAATGGTTCCATAAGGGAAAACTTGAGTTATTGTGAATGGTCCAGACCAACGGGTTTTAAGCTTACCCGAGAATATCTTTAACCGAGAATTAAAAAGTAGCACTTGATCACCAACGTTAAAAACGCGGTCTTTGATCTTGGCATCATGAAGTCTTTTTGTTTTCTCTTTATAAATCAAAGAATTCTCGTAAGCTTGATCACGGAGTTCTACTAACTCATTCAATTGAATTTTTCTATGATCACCCGCGGTTTTCAAGTCAAAATTGGCATGTTTTAAGGCCCAGTAGGCCTTGTGCTCTAGTTCAATGGGCAAATGACAAGCTTTCCCGTAAACCAGCTTATATGGTGTACACCCAATTAGGGTCTTGTAAGTGGTCCGGAAAGCCCATAATGCATCTTCTAATTTGTTGGCCCAAGAGGCACGGTGTTCTCCTACTGTCCTTTCAAGTATACGTTTTAAACCACGATTTGAGACCTCAACTTGACCACTTGTTTGTGGATGCTAAGCCGTGGAAAGATGATGTGTGACACCATATTTAAGCATAACTTTCGCAAATTGATCATTGCAAAAATGGGTCCCACGATCGCTTATGATGGCTCGAGGTGCACCAAATCGGGCAAAGAGACTCTTCAAAAACTTAACAACCACTCGGGCGTCATTGGTGGGGAGCGCCTTCGCTTCAACCCATTTTGATAAGTAATCGACGGCCACAAGAATGTATTTGTTACCCCTAGACGACGGGAATGGCCCCATGAAATCGATGCCCCAAACGTCGAAGATCTCACAAACTTGAATCGCATTTTGCGGCATTTCATCCTTTTGAGAGATTTTCCCTTGACGTTGGCATGAATCACATGTTTTCACCAATTCATGGGCATCCCGATATATCGTCGGCCAATAAAAGCCAGAATCGAAAACCTTCTTAGCGGTGAAATTGGCACCATGATGTCCCCCCGTGGGTCCACTATGACATGCCTTAAGTATTTCAACGGCATCCGTACCGTGAACACACCGCCGGATCACTTGATCCGCACAGACTTTGAACTAGTAGGGGTCGTCCCAAAAATAGTGTTGTACATCTTTAAAGAATTTCTTCTTTTGTTGGGACGACATCCCTTGCCTAATGAATTTCCCCACATGGTAATTCGCAAAGTCGGCGAACCATGGGGTACTTTGGTCTATTTTGGTCACACTCCCAAGTGTCTCGAGAGGAAATGTTTCCGTAATTTCCTTATTCTCGAGAACACTTTGGTGGGGGTTCTCAAGTCTAGAAAGGTGGTCAGCAGCAAGATTCTCAGCTCCTTTCTTGTCTCGTATTTCGACATTAGATTCTTGGAGCAAAAGAACCCACCGCATTAATCGTGGCTTAGCGTCTTGCTTCGCCATTAAGTACTTTAGGGCTGAGTGGTCCGTATACACTATGCACTTTTTAAGTAGCAAATAAGACCTAAATTTCTCAAAAGCATAGACAACCGCCAACATCTCTTTTTCGGTGGTTGTGTAATGATGTTGGGCATCATTCATGGTCTTGCTTGCATAGTGTATAGGCTGAAAATACTTGTTCTTACGTTGCCCCAGAACTGCACCAATGGCATAATCGCTTGCATCACACATTAGCTCAAATGGTAAGTCCCAATCGGGGGCAACTAAGATTGGTGCCTCCGTTAACTTTTTCTTCAAAACATTAAATGCATCGACGCATTCATTTGTGAAGTTAAACGGAACATCTTTTTCTAAAAGGTGGGTCAGAGGCTGGGCTATTTTGGAGAAGTCTTGAATAAAGCGTCGGTAAAAGCCGGCATGACCAAGGAAACTTCGGATTCCTTTGACGGTAGCCGGGTGTGGTAATTTAGCAATAACATCGACTTTTGCCCGATCCACCTCAATTCCAGATTTGGATATCTTATGGCCGAGGACTATTCCCTCTTTAACCATGAAGTGGCACTTTTCCCAATTTAGAACTAAATTAGTGTTTTCACACCGAATTAGCATATTTTTCAAATGGGAAAGGCAATAGTCAAAAGTATTTCCATAGACGGAGAAATCGTCCATGAACACTTCCATGGTTTTTTCAATCATATCCGAAAAAATGGCCATCATACACCGTTGAAACGTGCATGGAGCGTTACATAAGCCAAAGGGCATTCTACGATAGGCAAACGTTCCATACGGGCAAGTAAAAGTGGTCTTTTCTTGATCCGGGGGATCAATGGGAATTTGAAAGTACCCAGAAAAGCCATCGAGAAAACAATAGAACTCATTTCCCGCTAAACGTTCAAGCATCTGGTCCATAAAAGGAAGCGGGAAATGGTCTTTACGTGTCGCATCATTCAACTTTTGGTAGTCGATACAAACTCTCCATCCGGTCACAAGTCGAGTCGGTATAAGCTCATTATCATCATTCTTCACAACAGTGATTTCGCCCTTCTTTGGCACACAATGGACCGGGCTAACCCATGAACTATCCGAGATTGGATAAATCATTCCAGCGTCAAGGAGTTTTATAACTTCCTTTTTGATCACTTCATTGATTTGTGGTTAACCCGTTGTTGTTGCTGGACAGAAGCTTTGTGATTATCCTCAAGAAGAATCTTATGAGTACAAAATCGAGGGTCGATTCCCTTAATGTCGGATATTTGCCAAGCAATCACACTTTTATGCTTCCGAAGCACATCTAAGAGTCGTGTCTTCTCCTCATCTTTTAAACCTTTTGATATTATAACCGGTAATTTTTCATTTTTTTCCAAGTATGCGTATTCGAGATGAGGAGGCAAATCCTTGAGCTCGAGCTCCGGAGGATTCTCAATAGACGGCTTAACATCTTTTACATCTGCCATTTTTAAATCAACTGGAGGGGAAGAAACAATCGGTTTTTCATTTAACAATTTTTCAATTAATAAAATGTCCCCCTCCGGATCAAAGTTGTTATTATCAAATTCCGGTGAAAATGATTCATTTGCAAGACAAGCATTAATTTCTTCCCAAGCGAGATCACTTCCCTCAAACGGAGTGAGGGAAGGGGATGAATCGGAGACGATTAGTTCAAAAGAAGGAGTGGGATTGCCACTCGAAGCATTATCGGTAAAACCAAGAAATTCTTGAGCATACTCCACCGTAGTCTCATCAATAACATCAATTCGGTTGACGGAAGAAACATCGTAATCGGAGGATTATCTCGCGGTTTGATCAAGGTTAAAAGTGACGGCTTCGTTTCCAACACGTAAAGTAATCTCCTCGTCATAAACATCAATCAAAGCACGACCGGTCCTTAGGAAACCTCTCCCGAGAATGAGAGGAACCCGTGGATCGGCATCGAAATCAACAACCACAAAATCCGCAGGGAAATGAAATTTCCAAACATTGACAAAAATATCCTCAGCTATGCCAATTGGACGAGACGTAGATCGGTCGGCAAGCTCGAGGGTCATAAGCGTCGGTGTCAAGTTAGGAAGAGACAACTTTTTCCAAATCGACATCGGCATAAGGTTAATGCTAGCACCAAGATCGGCCAAGGCGAAGCATTGAACCATACCCGGAAAATTACACGGTATAAGAAACTTTCCAGGGTCTTCAAGCTTTTCGGGTAGCTTTTTAAAAAGAATCGCTGAGCAATTCTCGTTCATTTGAGTCCTCGACATTTCAAAAAGCTTTTCCTTATTATTCAAAAGACCTTTTAGCATCGAAGCAAATTTAGGCATCAAAAGTATAGCATCCGCGAGACTTATATCAAAATGTAATTCTTGAAAAATCTGATAAAACTTCTCCATTTGGTTTTTATCCTTCTCGCGCTGCTTTTGTTCATTTAAGTGTGACTGATATGGCAACTTTGTTTTAACGGGTGTTTCATTTTCATTATCATTAACAACCTTTTCTTTTCCTTTAGACATTGGGACCACCGGAGGTTGGATGTTCTCGGTCCTTCCATTATTACTAGGAATTTCCGTATCCGTTGTCACCTCGAGTTCACGGGCGACTACCTTGGGAGGTAGAGAAGAAGAGGTAGTCGGAGCCGTCTGTCCATCATAAGTAACACCACTCCTCGTTATGATCGCTTTTGCATCGCCCCTCGGGTTAGCGATCGTGTTGCTAGGCAACGTTCCAGAGCCCGAGGGTCGATCATTTAAACGCTTGTTGATATCATTGATTTGAGTTGCAAACATTTTCGTTGTTTCCTCTTGTTTAGCAATTAAGGCTTGTTGTCCTTGAAGCAATTGTTTAATCAACTCTTCCATGGGCGACGGATTTGGAACAACAGCTTGATTTTGATTATTAAAACTTTGCCCACGGTTTTGAAAATTCCCATTATTTTGAAAATTATTCCCTTGAGGCGGGCCTTGTTGATAACTTCCCTGGTTTTGATTTTGTTGAAAATTCTGATTTTGTCCTTGAAAACCATTATTTCCTCGGTTGTGATTTTGATTGTTATTGAATTGATGATTACGGTTTTGCACATTGTTATTCTGATTCACTTGATTAGGTTGATTAAACCCGGTTGGTCCTTGAAAATGGCTCGAACGGTAGCTGAGGAGATTACGGTCTCCTTGAAGAGGTGGGTAACTGTTGCCACCCATATTCGCAGCATACACGTTCCCTTGAGCAAAAGAGCCGGTCGTCAGACATTCATCATACGGGTGTGGACCACCACAAGTTTCACAAACGACATTGACCACATTAACTTGTGTTTCTTTGACTTGATTCGGCATCATTTGGTACATTCTTAGCATAGCCGTCGACAAATCGTCAATTTTCTTATTCAATACGGCTAGCTCGGGATTAGAAGAAGAGTTAAGAGTCGCAGTCGATCTTATTGGCTCATTCCTCTCGGCTGAGGAATCCCAATAGTTGTAATGGGCCGTCATATTCTCGATTAGCTCGTAACAATCCTCAGGACGACGTTTCATAAAAGTACCACCAGCTGCAGCATTGATCGTGTCCCTATGTCGTAAAGTCAATCCATTATAAAACGTATCGATTATCGTGACGAGAAGCATATTATGATTCGGAAAACGATCAATGGCAAGCTTGTAACGCTCCCAAGCCTCAAACAAAGACTCATCGGGGAGTTGTCGAAAATTACTAATATCATTCCTCAATTTCGTCACCATCGATGGTGGAAAATACTTCGCCAGGAACTCGGAAACCATTTCATTGAAAGTATGAATCGAGTTCCTGGGAAGGCGATCAAACCAAGCGGTGGCATGATGCGTAAGAGAATAGGGGAAGAGAGAGAGAGACGAAGGGCGTCATCGGAGACCCCGTTTTGTTTCATATTTTGGGTGACGGTTAGAAACTTATCGAGATGCTTATTTGCATCGTCACCTGGTAATCCGCGAAATTGGCACGAATTTTGGACTTGTTGTATCATGTGGTGCTTAAGTCCAAAATCCGTAGCCTCAATATTTAGAGGGGCAATCGGGCCACCTCTACCATGCATCGTGGGTTGGCACAGCTCCTCCATCGTTCGGAGATCGGGAGCCGGCACGTGTTGGTTTTCATCACCACCTACCGGAGGGTGTTGATTATTCATATCCATTTCCTCAACGTTAAGGAAATGGACACGGTGTGTGTGTCGTATTACCCTTTCGGGATTTGATAACGGTGATATAAGACTCTCAAAAGAAGAGCGGGTGTGCATACACCAAAAGCAAAATTAAAAAGAAAAGAAAAAGAAAAAGGAAAATCTTTTTGTTTTTTATATTTTTCACAAAAAACTTTTTATTTCTTTTGTTTTTCTTTTCTTAAAACGTAATATTAATCGAAAACCGTTTCTTTCAAAACCACTCGCGACGGGACGGGAGAGAAGAATGGATCTCTCATCAGCTAGCAATTTAATGTCTTAGTTATCCGTATTTCCCGCTTATTCGGTTGTAGTAATTGAAATAGTCCGATAAACAACTAAATTACGTTTTCGTTAAATTGCGAGACTTATTTGGTTTACAACGCCCTTTCTTTCGATCGAGTCAAGGCTGTAACTTTTTTTTTTTTTTTTTTTTTTTGGTATTTTTGAAAACACTTTAGGAAAAGTGTTTTTGATTTTTCAATTTTTATAGAGATATATATACAAAGTAGAGGAAGGCTTAACAAAACACGATTTTTCAAAAAGATATTCAAAAATTCACTTCGGCCTTCCCCGGCAGCGGCGCCAAAAATTGATTCGTATCAATTATAGTATAATTATATTCCGAGGAAATACTTGTGAAAGTAATTCCCGGGTCGTTCTCCCAACGAAAGCTCAAATGGAAAATTCGAATTATCAATTTGGGAATCGTGTAGTATAAGTGAATGGTGGAAGAGTGATAGAGTGAAAATAGCAATCAAGAAAATCAATTATTCACAAACAATGATAAAACATGCGAAGAGTAAACCAGTACCAATCTAAAACAAACTAAGATCCACTAACTCAAATCTACAAATATGCAGTTATCTATGATCAATCAAACACAGAACTTAACTATAACATCTACCATAACAACAAATGCAAATCAATGAAACAGTGACTAATGGAACAATGAAATAAAGAGTATACCAAATCATTCCCCCCTCAGCATGAACAGAGGGGGCTCACTAAGCAAGCCTATCTTTATGATAGGCTGATTTCACTTCAATTCTGTATCAGCTATCAACACCTCAACAACAATGATCTAAATAGCTTTTGATCTTGTCAAATACAACTCAGACTCAAATAACTTCACAAATAGCTAAGAAGCTAAAGTGAAGTATATAAAAACTGTAAAATAAGCTCTATGATAAGCTGTATTAGTAGTGATGATATTATTATTTTTTTTTTTTCTGATTTTTTTTTTTTTTATTTTTCTTTATATTTATGCAAATGTTTCTAAATGATAAGATATAAGTAAAGAAGAGAATAAGCTGAATAAAACTAATATAAGCAGATTATATAAGAATTTAAAACAGAATAAGCTATAATAAGATGAGAAGTAAGCTGATGTTAAAAGAAATTAAAACTTTTATTAAAATTCAAAAGGAAAATTACAACTACTAAACTAGATTACATAAGCTGAGTACATTTTGGCAGAGTAATATTACACTAAAAAACTACACCTAATGAGCTAAAATTAAGACCTATTTATAGGAGGAGTGAAGGAGTTGGGGTGATTATGCCAGGTTGGCAATCCGCGACTCATCTGTGCTTTTTCCTTCTATTCATAGCCTCTTTATCAACTTTGTGCTTCTTTAATGCAACCACAGCCCTTGGATTAGATTATGAGACGTGGCTCATCCAGTTATATCATGCCATCTGTCCCCATTCGTGTATACTCAATGCCATGTGCTGACAACTCTTCTAGAAATAGAATCCAAGGAAAGAATGATGAATTATGCCCACTAATACTCAGCCATGTGTCCTCTTCTAATCATTTTCTTCTCTCTGACACATGATACGTCACGTGACAGGTATCTAGAAGCTCTAATGATTGGCAATTATGAGTTAATTGGTGTGGTGGGGTGTGGTTCGAGCCAATTTTATCACTTGCACAATTAGGGTTCATGATTGGGGGTTCTGGGTTTGGGAATTGGGGGAAATAAAGGCGGGGTGCGTTTGGTTTTATTATTTTGTGTGTTGACTTCATTTGACCGAGGGTAAAAATGGGCTCAGGTAAATAAAGTGGGGTTTTGGGCTTGAGTTATTGGGTGGGCTTTGGATTGGACTAGCATTATTTTTGGACCAGGTTTAAGTGATTGAGGTTTAGGATTATAAAAATTGCAAGGACCAAAAATGTAGAATATGAAAGTGCAAGGGCTGATTTTGTCAATCTTCTCAAATATGTCTCAGGGACTATTCTTGCCAAGTCTGAGTAGATAAAGGACTGTAGTTGACTTCTAGATCCCCGGCATTGACTTTTAGACCAACTTCAACTCCCGTGCTCGTTTTCCGGTTTTTATGTGATTTTTCAACTTTTATTGATAAATCCGTTCCTGCATATTCACAACACAAAAACAAGTGTTTTCTTGGCATTTGTTAGCTCAAATAGTCGTTTTGGATTGGTTTTTGGCCATATAATAGTGAGTGAATAAGCACTCACCATTGACCGTCTAAAAGAGCGGGTGTGTAGGAGTGTTTGGCACTAGGTGCTATTTGAACGATTTGGTCATTTAAACATTACGTGTTATGTATTTGTGTGTTGGTAAGATATTTGGTACTATTTGGAACTTGTAGGAACTAACAATGATGCAGGAAGACAACATTTGGCAAGTTGTCAAATTTTCATGTTTATGAAATTTTCACTAAGTATAGTGAAATTCTCGACCTCAAGGTCAAAGTCCTATGATATGTGTGTTTACATGTTCAATTCTTGCATTGCCTAACTAGATATGCAGTATCTTTTTGATTTTAGGAGTTTTCGAAAAATTTGAAAATCGTCTCGCGGGTCAAAATCGCGGACTGCCAATTTTTTCAGCCCTGGCGGATCTGGCGGTACCCAAAATTGGGGTCCGCCAGTGTAATTTCTGGGAAACCCAGAAATGGCCCAACGGACCAGACGGAACCCAAATAGGGTTCCGCTTGTGTATTGTGAGGGTTCCGCCAGTCACCTGCAGAAAATTTTTGTCATTTTTCTTAAGTCCAAAACTTGTAAAGTGTCAAACCATTATCCTAAGTGAGAAACATCTTCCATTAACTCCAATAACCATATTAGAACAACTCTCACTCACTAAAACAATTAGGAAGCCACTTCCCTTCAAAAATTCAAATTCAAACATAACTAACCCAAGGAACCCTTTTAAAGGATCCTTCAAACCATTAAAACATTTTCAACCAAATCACATCCCATGATCACAAAGCATTGAGTGCATATGTTGATCTTTCACTCCACCCTATTCCATTGAATTAACATCAAATGATGTGACATGGTCATGAAAATTATTTGAAACCTCATTCTTTGAATGGTAGAACATCAAATCCAAACACCCATTTCAACACCTTTTCAACCTTATAAATTTGAAAGTTTTGCAACAATTCAAATCACACCATAACCATCAAAATCCTTCTAAAAAACCACTAGGATTAGTGTCAAACCTTGTTGCTTCAACAAAACCGTCAAGTCAAGCTCTTCAAGTGATGCTTCGCTTAACATTTCTTCACCTATCCAAGATTTCCTTAACCTCACTACCTCAACACCATCCTCAACACATTTCAATACCAATGTGATCACTATTCAAGATTTGCTTAATCTTGCTACTTTAACACTTACACCAATGGAACTTTTCCATACACCACCAACATCACCACATCCACTATTGGAAACTTTTGAAAACCTATCACCTAAACCATCAAGCCCTCCTTCATTGTCATTTTTTTAACACCATTGCCGAAATGGAAACCCAACAACAACCAACATTTCAACCAAATGAGTCATTGGATGATGCACCTCATCCACCGTCATTGCTTGAGAGTTTGGCTTACCGTTATGAGAAATCCTCAATTTTTCCAAATGATCAAGGTCATACACACCTACAATCATTTGTGTTTCAACCCATTCACAAAAGCCTTCATGGTAACCATTTACAAGTAACCAAGCCTACACCATTTTGTTCAAACAACAACCACCACAACAACAATAACTACCACCACCACAAGAACCTTCCCAACACTTTGAATCTCTATTTTCTTCGTATAAGAAAATAAAAGCATCTCAATGATCTTCCACCAAGACCAACAACAACCACCACCGAAAACCATTGTTGTTTCACCCTATCCAATAAAATGAGGTTTATCCTAAACCACATTTTGGATTAGTCTCAAGTTTAGAGTCTCCAAAATGAAACAAAACCGTTTCTTTTGGAAATTGTTTCTCATTTAAACCAACAAACCAAAACCGTGTCACCTCCACAACATTCAAAACAAAACCCGCTACACCCTCCAACACACATTTTGATCCTTAAACAACCTTAGCCTTGTTTTTGGAAAATGTTTCTCATTAAGGAAAATGATGATTTCCTTGTAGCATTTTATGTTCTTAGTCTATTTTTTTTTTCTTTATTTTCAAGAAGTAGGATGATTTCGTCCTAATTACTTGTCTTTGACGTTCTAAGAGTCAAAACTTTTACATGAAATGAATTTCATTCTACTACAAGGTTTGCATTGTTTGTTGACCATTTAGGTATAATAAGTGAACTATACCTTGCTATGGTAGCATACATATATATTGTGTTTTAGGAACTAACCTTTCTTTTTGTAGGATCATTATCCATGTTTTCCTTCCTTATTACTCCATTTAGGGGAGTAATATTCAAGGGGGAGCATGAGTGTTGCATTATTCCACTTCACAACTCTTAGTTGTGTTCTAGACATGAAATGCTTTCATGACTTGTCTTGTGCGACAACTAACCTTTTTTCTTGTAGGTTCAAAAGCCATGTCTCCTCTCTTGGCACTCCATTTAGGGGGAGTATCGTCCAAGGGGGAGCAAGTGCATACTTCCGCTTCGCTACTCTTCTTTTTGTTTCGACAAAAAAGGGGAGAATTTATATAAACTTGTGCTTATCACCTCATCTTTGCAAAAACAAGTTTTTAATGCTTATCACCTCATCTTTGCAAAAACAAGTTTTTTATTCTAACTTTATAAGACTTAACACTAAAACTAGTGACTTACTTATAAATAAAGTTTATGTTTTGTCATCAACAAAAAGGGGGAGATTGTTAATACAAATATCGCCTAAAAACGTTATTTATATTTTAACGATCTTTGCTAAGTTTTGTTAATGACAAAGTACAAACTTTAGATTGTAGTAAAACATCATTTTAGTTTAAGTCTTGTATAACTAGTCTTTACATTTCTTTTTAAACTTAACATTGTTTTTATTTCCTTAACAAGAAAGTATTTCTTTAATAAGAAAGTGTCACATCTTATCAATGTGCATTTATGGTAAGTTTATGTGTTTGACTATCCATGAAGTTCTTACACACTTTGGAAGTATTCTATATTTGATACAATGCATGTTGACTAGTATTTAGTAGATGTGACATTGCTTGTTTATGTGTTTGACTATCCATGAAGTTCTTACACACTTTGGAAGTATTCCATGTTTGGTACAATGCATGTTGACTAGTAATTAGTAGATGGACATTGCTTGTTTATGTGTTTTACTATCCATGAAGTTCTTACACACTTTGGAAGTATTCCATGTTTGGTGCAATGGATGCTGACTAGTATTTAGTAGATGTGACATTGTTTATTTTGGAGTGATTTATTGTAAGTTTGGTTGAACAGTTCTGGCGGACCCCTGGAGGAACATGGGCGGACCCCTTCTGAGGGTACCGCCGTGTCCGCCAGACTGCTGACTTCCTTTGGTATAAATACCAAAGGACTTGCAAGAAATCCCTCATCACTTAGAGTCATATTTTACACATATTCTCTCATTATACTCAGTAGCTACTAACTTGTGTGATTCTCTTATGTAGCAAAGGAGTTCACATATTCATCTAAGAAGTTACAAGTTTCAACTCTAAGTTGCAAGACTTGTTAGCTTTGTCATGTATAAGCTTTGGTAGTTTATACTTCATTTGTATCATGTATGTAGAACTGATCGGTTAGTATTTTAGGCCTCAAAATACATAGTGTGTCAGGAGTTGTTGTACCCTTGTAAAAGAACTAACGGGAGTGGTTGTACCCTTGGTAAAGAACTCGACATCTAGCTTTGTGTCGGTAAAAGTGTAAGCGACGAACGGGAGTTGTAAAAGAACTCGACATCTAGCTTAGTGTCGGTAAAAGTATAAGCGACGTTGTAAAGGTTTCTCCACCGGGAAAGGAGCTTGTTGATTAGTGCTTATAACTCTCATGTTGGAAACTTGGGGCGTGGATGTAGGGCAAGGAAAAAGAGTCCTTGTAGCCGAACCACGATAAACAATCGTGTTGTGGTTTGATCGTTTCTTTCTTTATCTTTGCTTATTACATATTGTCTTTAGTTAGATTTGCTAATCACACGTAAAGCTTTTCAAAGAAGTAAACAAGTAAAGTTGTGTTTATATCCTTAAACAAACGTAAAGCTTTTCAAAGAACGAAAACAAGTAAAGTTAGGATTGCTATTTACTCGTAAAGCTTTCTCAAGGAATTGAACATATAATGTTGTGTTTATATCTTTAAACAAACGTAAAGTTTTTTAAAAAGATAATCAAGCTAAAAAGGATTTAAAAAGCGGTAAACTATTCAACCCCCCCTTCTAGTTTTCAACAGGGTTTTAGGAGGATGTTTAGAGAGATTTGGATCTGAAAATTTTTGTACAAGAGGTGAGAAAAATACCAGGTTTGAGGTGGTATTTATATGAGAAAATTTCTGACAGATTCTGACAGAGGAGCGTGGCCGACCCCCTTAATTCATGGCCGGCCCCCTTAAAATTAAGGGGGTCGCCCCTTATAATTAAGGGGGCCGCCCAGCTGTAACGGCCAGAATCTTTGTCTTTTTCTGGGGAAAGTTTATTTGGTGAAAAACTAACTGATTTTGGTTAAAAATTTGAATTCATATATTTTCTATGAATTAAACATTTTCCTTTATTACCAAAAATGTTTTTCAAAAATATATAATAAGTTTATTTAATTTTATAAACTTTGTATTATTTAAATAAACATCCCTTTGATCATAAAATGTATTAGTCACTTGTTTATTCATACCTTAAGTGATTATGTTGGATGAGATGATATAAACTTGCTTAAAACTTGTTTACGTATTAACTTTGCGTTTAATGTTCTTATATTTTGTGATCGTCAAAACTTAAGGATATCGAAAGATATTAATAACGTTTTTATACATTATTTATATCAACAATCTTTTACCGGTTAATTAGCTTGTTACAATTGCATGGATGACGGGTTATATTCCTTAATACTAGTCATAGGGCCGTGTACAATATTCCCTAACTCTATAAGCTCCTACTTCACTCCTACGTCGACCGACTAAAAGCTCTTAACATGGGATCACTAGAATTCACTTATGCATTAAATACAACCAAAAATCGTAGTACACCTCCGATCATGTTTCTTAAGACGTTCAAATAAGTTACCAATGGAAGTCTGCCAGTTTTCTTAAGCCTAACATCGAATACAATCATCCACAACAATTATAAACAAACCATCAACCAATAATCAACATCTAGGTTTCACTACGTCTAAGCAAGCACAATAAAAACCTAGCCTACCATGTTAAAAGAAAGACAAGCATAAGATAGAATCAAACAACACATAGACATATTGAATGATTATTGGAAGACTTATCTTTATTCAAACATGGATGAAAGAAGGGTTTGAAACCCTTACAATATGATGAAAATTCGACCTAGGGTTTGTGGTAAAGTTCCTCCTAATGTTCCACACTTTACAATGAAAAAATGGAAAAAAATATATAGAGAGAATACATCCTGATGGCGTCATGTGGTAGCTCCTGACGCCGTCAACTCGCCGCCAAATTAAGGGTCATATTGCCGAGATCCAGTCTTGACACTGTCATGTAGAAATTATGCTCTGGGCCGTCACTTGCATTTTGACCCTGACGTCCTTGGTGACGCCGTCAGGTCAATTACACTAAAAATGTTCTGGGCCGTCACGTGTATTTTCCACTTCCACCTCTTTTGCCAAGCTTGACGAGGTCATGTGTGAAGTCTTGACGTCGTCAAGTACTGTTCCCAGCAAGATTTTTGAGACCTTGCCGTTTTCGTCACTTTTATGCTCCAAAAACGTCCAAAATGCTTTCTTTTCCAGATTTCTTCTCAAAAGTACCAAAAATGACAAAAGGAACAATTTAGGGCAGTAATTGATTAAATAATCACGAATTCGGGCTTAAATGACCCCTTAAAAGTGGTACACTTTTCGCCTTATCAGCCTTATTTATTTGATTCGTACTGATATTGCATGTATTGACTGCTGCCATTTTCTTCTTACAAGTTCAGGCCTCTCCAGGTTCGTCATCTTTGATTTCAAAGAAAGACCAGGATGGAGCTGGATCTGCTGCCACAGAGTCTTTGAGGGGAATTGCTCTTCTTGGAGCAGGTCTGTCCGGGATATTGAGTTTTATAACCATCGTAGCTGCAGATGAAGCCGAACATGGTTTGGAAAGTCCAAGCTACCGTTGGGCTCACCAAGGCATTCTCAGTTCCTACGACCATGCTTCGTGAGTTCTTTTTCTATCCTTTCAGTCAGTGATATGTTTTTCTTTTTCTTTTCTTTTTTTTTACTTTTTTTTCTATTCTAATCTATAACCTGCACCACATTGTTCTAGCCATTTGGTTAGCCTGAAAGTTCATTGATGTGTAACTTGGTTAAGAATTATAAGCACATAGTTCATTATATTGATTTAACTGGAAGTGATTATCTCAACTTAATTATTGATAGGCTAATTTTGGTGAGGTAGGACTATAGGAGGACCTAGGAAAGGTAACTATATTATATATATATATATATATATATATATATATATATATATATATATATATATATATATATATATATATATATATATATATATATATATATATGTATGTATGTATGTATGTATGTATGTATGTATGTATGTATGTATGTATGTATCTGCAAGAACTGCGAGAACCACTTTTTAGCCATTAGATGAGTTGATCAATGGTTAAAATTAAATGTGTCATTTTTTTTAATTTAAAAGTAAAAAGAAACATTTAATAAGGAGTAAAAGGCTAATATTGTCATTCCATAAATTAGAAACTGTCAATTTGTTTTCTCTAACCATACGTGATTTTAGGATCTCTCATTCAATTACATGTATTTCTCTCTCTCGCTCAAACAAAAAACCTACGCGCCTCATTAGTTTTTCTTTTTTTTTTCTTTTTTTTTTTTTTTTCAAAATCACCATTGAAGCCCATCAACAACTAATTCTATTGGTCATCACAAATTGTTTTTTAAGAAATAACTTTCTAAAGGTATGTTTTCTCTTTAATTGAAAGTTGAAATTTTCAATCGAAAATTAAGATTGATGTTTTATAGATCCACGTATTGTATTTCATAGATCTGATTTTTATTTATTTATTTTTTTATATATTTGTAACTTTTTTTTTCATAGATCTTGCTTTTTTTTATTTATTTTTATTTTTTGTAGATCTTGCTTTTAGCAATCGTGATTATCGGTCGAATAAAATTGATATCGTATGAGGCCTATTTTGATTGATTGATTAGTTTTTCGTATGCGAATTACGGTTTATATGATGATTAATTTGTGTT
Organism: Artemisia argyi; assembly: GCA_030686995.1. Classification (NCBI taxonomy): domain Eukaryota; kingdom Viridiplantae; phylum Streptophyta; class Magnoliopsida; order Asterales; family Asteraceae; genus Artemisia; species Artemisia argyi. The sequence continues at coordinate 16,963 of JARVZY010002625.1, forward strand.
AGCTAAAGTAACTTTGTACTTTATGATAGTTTTGGTGACCGTGATTGTACATAAGAAAAAATTCGCTATCGCACTTTGGTCCTGTGTTTTGACGCATGATCTAATACCGAATTTTGGAGGTTTGTGTTTTTTATAAAGTTATATTTTTTATGGTTTAATCTATACCAGTAGTTGTGGGTTTGGTTAAAAAAACATATATGTTTTGTGGAAAGATACATATATGTTTACATATAAAACATATATGTTTTGTGTTTTGGATTATAAAACATATATGTTTTGTGTTTAGGATTAAAAAACATGTTATTAATTTAATATACACAAGATTGTGCATATGTGTTTTGTTGTGATTAATTCTTGTTTCTTATTCGTTTGTGGTTTAATTGTTTTGGTGCATGCTTATTTCAGATTATCATTTAAGACCAAGAAGTGGATGAACATGAATATACATGAAGATAATTTGCGACCTTTGGAGATATATGATTATTGCATGTGTTTTTGTACTTGTAATCAAGTAAATTGTAACATTTAAGTATATCAATATTGTTTTTCTTTTTATAATGATTTATGTTCTTTAATTTGTGTTTCAAACTTTAAAAAAATAATGAACAGGAAAAAATATTGGTAGGTTGATAAAAAAAAATGTGTTTTCTAAAAGAAAAAACACGTATGCGCCTTAACTATTTGGGGAAAAAAACATGTATACACCTTAACTATTTGAAAACATGTATGGAACTATTTGAAGGAACAAACATGTATGCACTTTGACTAATTTTTTTATTAAAATAAAAAAAAGAAAAACATGTATGCACCATGACTATTTTAAAAGATGTTAAAAAAAATCCAAAAATTAAGATTTATAAAAAACGATAATCATAAAAAAACAAAAATAATATGAAAATGTATTTTACTATTATACCCTTTTGAATTAAATAAAAATAACAAAATGTTATCGAGCATTAAATGATGTACATTGTGTATTATTAGTCGTAAAATGATAGTTCTCGCAGTTCTTGCAAATAAAATGGTTTTCGCAAGAAAGAGACCCTGTGTGTGTGTGTGTGTGTGTGTATATATATATATATATATATATATATGTGTGTGTGTGTGTGTGTGTGTGTGTGTGTGTGTGTGTATTCTAATATAATGCACTTTTGTACCACCCTTTGAAGCGTCTAAAAATTTAATGCGCTGATGTGTCTGGAGGGAGAGGGCATTGATATTTTAGTCAAGTACAACTCTTCTTAAGCTACGCATCAAACTTCTTCTATACAATTCTACATTATCATCATTCAAAGAAATCAACAGTTTTAACTCCACAATTAATGCCAACGCAATCAAAAACTCATCCAAAAATAAGTTTTGAATCAACAATTAATGTCTACCCTTAGTTTCTTCTACCCCATACCAATTCAAACACAATAATTCACCTTTTGTTAAACCATTCATCTATACGCTCTTGCTTCTAACCGGTGATTTTATATCTTGAGCAATCGGAGAAGCACTTTGATAAACATATTTGATCTTGACCGGTTGAAAAGAGGTACCAATTCTTAGATTATAATTTTTAGGGTTTCGATTTTATAGTTCCATGTTACAATTATTTTGTTTTGATTTGGTTATAATATGGTATCCTTTGATTGTGTTTTATCAGACCCCTAAAAAATTTGGGGAAAATCAGGTTGATGAATTACTTTTTATGATTTGTCTGTTATGTGTATTCAATTTATATATAATACAAACTGTGTTTGGATTATTTAATTTATAAATATTTAATAATGTGTTTTGGATCAATTTATAAAGAAAGTTATTGAACCTTCTTCTATTTGCAGGTGAGAAGTGAAGGAGAATAAGGGAGTTGACTTGGAAACGATTTAAGTTACCTTGAAACAGTGTTCAAGTTGGGTTTTTGCGTTACAAGCTTCTTAGAGGTCTTGCTGTTTGCAGGTTTCTAAACATTTATGATTTCTGTCATTACTTACAGGAGTTTGAGGTTTGATAGGACTATTGACCCATATGACATTCAATTTTATACAGGCCTTGCAATGGTGTTTTATGGTTTTTTATGGGTAATGGAGCAAAGGGTTGTGAGGTATATTACGAACTTACGATATGTAGTTATTTCTCTTTAGTCTTGTATGACAGCTTGCGTTACTATTTCTAATATTTTCATATTTCTACGTTTAGGTGATTTCTAATCATATAGAAATATAAAATATAGATAGTTTATTCTTTATAATACTCTAGTTTATTCTTTATAATACTCGGGAACTAAAATAAGACCAGCTTTTTTTGGGGTAAAGGGTTTATACCCGGTGAATAATTTACATAAGATTTAAACTGTACATGATGCACTGTTACGCCGGATTTACGATGGTGATCTAAGTGTGGTTCAGGTAGTTTTAAGAATGGGCAGATTGTCTGAATCTATAGAACATTCAGATCTTCTTGATGCAGTTCAGAAAGTGCTAAAAAGATGCAACAATATATTAATTTCTGGTGCGTTTCCTGTTACTCTATCTTTACTCTATTTCTGCTCATTTGTACTTGCATCTGCTAGCTGGCATACAATTATTGCCTGAATTAGTTAAAGAGTTATTTGATAGTGACCTTAAACTTACTTTTCAAAAGACGGTTTTTTCCTTTATAACTCTTCAATCATTCTATTTAATTTTGCATCTGTGGTGACTATTTTATAATAATACAAATGGAATGAGAGGGTATCATTAGTATAGTGATATCAATGTTTTGATTGATTAATGTAACACTCATTTTCTATATGCCTTAATTGCCAAGTGATGGTGTTGGCATGTTGGTACATTTTGTGGAGGTATAAGCTCTGCTCCAACAATGGAGGGTAAAAATTGTTGAAGGAACTCATTACAGTAGCTCAGTTTATAAGTAACCTATTAGTATTGTCAACGGCATGAATAATATAGATTGGAATTTCTGAAGGAAGCTTGACATGTTATATGTTAGAGCTGAACTAAGTACAAGTATTATGGCTTAATGCGTTAAATCGCTGAAGGAACTCATTATAGTAGTAGAGTATATGAGTAACTCATTATAATGTCAACGGCACGGGTTATATAGATTGAAATTGCTGAAGCAAGTTTGACATGTTATATGTTAGAGCTGAACTAAGTACAAGTATTATGGTTTAATGTGTTAGCTTTCAGTTCTTAAATTAAAATAAGACCAACTTTTGATCCATTTAAAAACAGATACATGCTTGGATTTTTTGAAAAAAAAAATTATATATTAGAAATGGGTCAATAATGATCAAAGTGTTTTTCTGATACATAAACCATCTCAAAATTTTTGATACTTTTCGCATTCCTTATAGAATAAGTACAACTAAGCATTTGGATAAGCAATCTCATACTCAAAGTTGCGTATTGTTGTTTAGTCTAAGCAAGCCCAAACAGCCCTTAATGTGCAGCTTTATGGTCATCATTGTTGTTATAACCATATTTCTAGAAATACAACATGTAATTTAAACTAAAATTCAAAAATCCATAAGAAAAAGTACACTAATATTAATAGTATAATTATGTGAGCAAAGTTATACTTATACTCCTTACCTTTTCGAGTGGTAAAGTCAATTCCCTTATAAATACTTCATATAAACAAGTTTTTGTGCTCCTTTGAAATCCTACTTTGCATAAGCTACTCTTTCTTATGGCTAAATTAGATTTTCTATCTTTTATTAAACTGATTATCACTAAATTACCCCTTAAGATATAACTTTTGACTCACACAAGTGCATTCTTTATACCTCATTACAAGAAAGTTGCAGAGAAGAAGGCTCTCTTTGAAGCCCAATTCAAGAAAGTTGTTGCTCAAAAGGTGGTTGTTTTTGTGCCACATTGCTTGAAAAAAATTCTGGTATAAATCATTTTACTCATGATCTATTAGAAAATAACCCTTACATTCTGGTATGACGTTCATTTTGGAGTATGCTTTTGGCATAAAAGCTATCATGTGAACTTTTCTTAGTGTGATTTTTATATCTTGCAGTGCATAATGACCGAATGACTTGGCGTGTCTAATTGAGTCTCTTCATCTTTGAAGGCATGCAAGGAATAATTTTTTATAAAAACTTTTCTCTTTCTATTTTTGTAACATATCTATATATATTACACTTTCCATAAGCTTCACTTCTTTTACTGTTGCAGCTCGACCAACAGACTTCTCTTGCTATCCAAGCTATATCCATTTTCCTTTGACGAGGGTTGATATTAGTTATCGAGTATCAAATGTCATATGACATGTTTCTTATAAGCGCTCCTTTATTTATCGGGTATCGTATATCTCTTTTAGTTTGTTTACTAATTATATAGTTTATTCTTGATATATTAAATATAGGCCACATATGCAAAGTTTGAACCTCTCGATCATTAAGAATTTTCTTATATTATGAGCTTCTCAAGTAGAGCTTATTGCTTAAAATAAGCAATAAGCTCATAAGTCGCACAAAATAAGCTACCCCAAACACCCTCTTAGAATTGCTCAAACTTCGAAGATGATTATGAAATTTATATTAATGGATATATTGGTTTTAATTTTTTTTAGTATTGAACCTCACACAACACATTCACCTCCAAAATTAACTTGCTCCAGTTTTAGTTTGGCTGAAACCATTTTGGCTTAAAACATGTACTACTTAACACTGGTTGATATCTGCTAAGGTTTGAGGATTACACGTTTTGTGTAAAAGTTTTTTTTTTTTTTTTTTTTTTTTTTTTTTTTTTTTATATAAATAGTAATATTGAAGCTTATCAGAATTATTATAGGACAAAGGATAGTTTTGTGCTAAGGTTTGAGGTTGCAGTTCTTACAAAACAGGCGGATAAATGCTTTTGTTAGTTTTCCTTTTGGTAGGTAGCGACTGTAAAGTTGCTTGAGCAACAATTTCGGATATGTTTAGGTCAGAGTTGGTTTTAGCTTTTAGTAAACAATTAGTTTATTTAAATTTGCTAATGACTACTAAAATGTTTAGGTATTTGAATACATTCGAGTTTGTCACTTCGTTATGTGTCATGAACATGATCATCATATATGGTCCGTTTGAACTGTCTATGTAACTGTTATAATCGGTGAAATTAAATTTAACATAAAACACCTCATTGAATTCATAGATGATTTTTCTCTTAAATGACAAAACGTAGATTTTTTTTATTTTTTTGGTTTGATTAACCTTTTTACATTTTACTAAAATCTACTGTAAATGATTTCTGGGAATACTTTAGCCCCTTCACCCGGTCAACGTAATGCCGGTCTATTAGAAGTTGCACACCTTAGGAATACCTTAGCCTGTAATAAGGAAACGAGGCATAGTACCATATTACATAGAACACAGGTCATAGTACCACTTTTACTAAAAGGGAAACAGGCCTAGCCGGTAAAGTGGTTTGGAAGTTGTCCATTTTTTACAAGTTAATGACATTGTCCATTTTTTACAAGCTACTGAAGTTGTCCAGTTTTTTTACTTAAATGGATACATTGTTTTGCAGGCGCCAAAGGAGAAAGCCCCCCTGATATGTTCGTTTGTTATATTTTATGATATATATATAGTCAATTAATTGAATTGGTGTGCTGAATATGGATTTGGTTTAAAATTGCAGGAATGGATCAAAGGAAAGCAAAAAGAGAAGGTGAAAAACATGGTGTTGTTTGATAAGTCTACTTCCAACTGATAGGAAACCTACTCATGGTGGATTCTCGGGCCTTGGTCATCCATCAGCAATTGGTTGTTGAACAAAGGGTATGTAACTCACTATTACCCCAACAAGAACTAAAAGAAAAGTGTTGGTTCCCCAACATCATTAGGCAATACATGGTAACAAGGGTGGTTACATTAGAAGCTCATCAATTATATGGGCTATTTAAAAAGCATTGTGATTTTTAGAAAGTATTTGTTGTCTACTCTCTAAATCTCAATAAGGATTGTCGTTCTACCTTTTGTAGGACAGTCATTAGGATAATGTAGTGGTAGTGTTGGTGTTGTACAACCCTCATGAAATATTTTGGTAATTTCTTAACCTTTGAACCATGTTGCAACATTCGAGACTAGATCAAAAATGTCATAGTAATTTATTTTTCACTATCGAAAGTGTCTTATGTTTATAATTTTTATATGATTCTGTGATGTAATTTGAATTTGGCATGATTGTGAAGTTATAATGTTATTATATACAGAGAGATGAAAGAGACAAACAATTGAAGAATAAATTACTGTACTTTTGTAACTTTATGCCTTCATCTTTCTGTTGTAAGAATTGTGTGGTTGCATTGTTGAATTTCACTTATATATTTTTTTCAAGAGCCATGTACGAATATTCATATGTGTTTTGTGCCACTTTTTTATTTACATGTATTATCAATCATATAAATCTTTTACTTACACTTTTTCTTTTATACTTATTAGGTGTTGATGAAATGTTCATTGGCTTATCACTTCGTTGTCCCTCTCTACATACATTTGCTTTTCAAGGCGGTTAAGATTAGAGTCCACGTGCATGGATGTTTATTAGACCATCAAAATCGCATGACACGATGCATGGTGATTATTGCATTATTAGTTACACGAATTATACTCTATACTATCATTGACTGATTAGTTCATATTCCTTTAAAATAAATGATTCAAGCTGTTTACTTTTTTTTTTTTTTTTTTTTTTTTTTTTTTTTTTTTTTTTTTTTTTTTGCGTAATCTCTTTGAAAACCCCGGACTCACGGGTCAATCATGCTAAATACTTATAACATGGAAATGTTTTACTTACATTTTTTTTAATAGGTGCTCACCAAATGTTCATTGACTTATTTTTAAAGGCGGTCCAGATTGGAGCTCACGTGCATGGCCGTTTCTTACATTATTAGTTACAAGCAGTGTTGCCCAAATGTTTTACTTACACTTTATTTTTATACTTATTAGGTGCTCACCAAATGTTCATTGTACTATATACTATCATTCGCTTATTACTTCATATTTCTTTCGAATAAATTATTTAGTCTGTTTACTTTCGTTCCTTTCCTTATTTTGTTTACACGCTATTTTTTTTCTTTTTCTTTTTTTTTTTTTTGCGCAATATCTCTTCTAAAAACCCGTGGATTCCACGGGTCTTATAAGCTAGTATATATATATACTGAAGCGTTCAAATGAGAAGCTAAAATTTTGTAAGAACGCGGGAAGCAATCATAGCAACTCATTTTATCCTCCTTTAACTTTAATCTAATAGCTAATATTAGTTAATCAACCTTTTGAAAATTTCTAAAAAAATTTTTAAAAAATTTTAGAACATTTTTAGAAAAAAAAAAATTCGAAAAAAAAAATTCCGAAAAAATTTTTTCGAAAAAAATTTTCGAATATTTTTTTTCAAATAATTTTTTTTTCGAAAAAAAATTTTTCCAAAATTTTTTTTTTTGAAAAAAATTTTTTTCGAAAACTTTTTTTTAGAAAACTTTTTTTTTTCGAAAAAAAAAAATTTGAAAAAAAAAATTTCGAAAATTTTTTTTCCGACAAAAAAATTTTTGAAACAAAATTTTTTCAAAAATTTTTTTTCTAAAAAATAAATTTCCGAAATTTTTTTCCGAAAAAAAAATTTTCGAAATTTTTTTTTCCGAAAATTTTTTTTCTGTTATTTTTTTGTCACATGTGAAAAAAAAATTGGAAATTTTCACGAAATTTTTTTTGTCACGTGTGAAAAAAAAATTCGTCACATGTGAAAAAAAATTCGTCACATGTGAAAAAAAAATTCGTCGCATGTAAATTTTTTTCGTTACATGTGAAAAAAATTCCGTCACATGTGAAAAAAAAAATTGGCACATGTGAAGAAAATTTTGAAAATTTTCACAAAATTTTTTTGTCACGTGTGAAAAAAAAAATCGTCACATGTGAAAAAAAAAATTCCGTCACATGTGAAAAAAAAATTCGGAAATTTTAACGAAAATTTTTTATCACGTGTGAAAAAAAAATCGTCACATGTGAAAAAAAAAATTTCGTCGCATGTATATTTTTTTTCGTCACATGTGAAAAAAAAATTCGTCACATATGAAAAAAAAATTTGAAATTTTTCAAAAAAATTTTCGAAAATTTTTTAAAAATTTTTCCAAAAAGTTTTGGAAAATTTTTTGAAAATTTTTCAAAAGAATTTTCGAAAATTTTTTGAAAATTTTTCAAAAAAATGATCGAAAATTTTTTAACAGCCATTAGATCAAAGTTTACGGAGGCTAAAATGAGTGGTTATGATTAGTTCTCGCGTTCTTACAAAAATTAGAGTTCTCGCGTTTTCGATCATTTATGCGTGGGAATTGCATAGGCTTTACCTCTCGAGGGATCTCGAGAAGCTTACAACCCCCACCAGGCAGTGTACCTGATCGTTGTAGTATAGTATAGTGACAAGTACCGGGGGATTGATCGTTCAGCTAGGAATAGTGTCGTTAGGATTGAAATTAATCTAACTAGGTCTAAAGGTGAAGGATGATTCTTTTTATGTTTTTATATTTTATGAAAAGCAAGTAAAAATCTCTTGTATTGGGAGAGTGGGTGGAATTAGTTGCTAATCAACAAACCAAAAAGCTACTAATTAAACTAATAAACAAGAAAATAAACTAAGGTTCTACAAGATACGTGAAGCATGTCTACCTATGATATGTTACTCCTTGCTAGCTATCCAATTCTACCTATTGAATTGTCACACCTTGTTTTAAATTAACGGGTTGTATTCCTTAATACCATTCATGGGGTGGCGTACTTACTTCCCCAATTCTATAAGCTCCTACTTCACTCCTATGTCGAGCCGGCTAAGAAGCTCCTAACATGGGATCACTAGAATTCGCTCATGCATTAAATACAACCATAAAAACCTAGTACACATCGGCTCATGTTTCTTAAGATGTTCAAGCAAGTTACACAATGGAGATCTGCCAGTTTTCTTAAGCCTAACATCGAATTTATTCAATCAAAACAAGAATCAATAGGAAACAAGAATTATAAACTAAACCAACTAGATCTATTGAAGTTGTCACGCCTTAATTGATTGAGATAGATACACACATCAACAAGCCCTCATTGATAGAGATAGACACAAACATCAACAAGAAATCAACGAGATCTAATCAATTATATACAAGTTTCACATAATCATAAGTACACACAAGGTGAATTAGCAAAACATAATCGAAGAAGGACAATCAACAATAATAATGAAAGACATAATTGAGATAGAATCATCAAACCAATAAATGATGTTTATGGAGTGATTGAAACCCTCTAAGTTGCTGAAAAAGCACCTACCTGAACCCAGGAATCGACCTTAGGGTTTAGGGCTTACAAATAATGAAGTTATGAAGTTATATTTATAGGCAGTTTTCTGTCCGCACCGATCTGACGGCGTCACCTCTAAGGAGTGACGGCATCAAGAAGCCTTTTTCACGAAATTGTATATATTTTCGTCCTCTTCGCGTGGGCTTTTGAATCACCTAAATCCGAATTCATATGCAAAAGTTATGACCAAAACAATATCAGCTACTCCGCGTGCAAGTTTTGACCAATTAACACGTGACGGCCTTGGGTGACGCCGTCACGTTCTCTCTGGGCCGTCACCACTTTTACTCTTGACGCCGTCAAGATTTTCTTCTTGACGCCGTTAGGTACTGTTCTCAGCGTGGAAAATTAAGTCTTTGTCGTTTTCTTCACTTTTATGCTCCAAAAATGTCCAAAATGCCTTCTTTTCCTAGGTGAAGGCTCATATGATTCATAGGTGTCTCTAAATGAGGTATTTTGAACTCTTTGGTTTGTTAGCCGCTCAACCTTATCTTGCAATCTTAGAAGTCTAAGTGTAAAGTCCATTTAAAGCAAATTACAAACAAAGTCACAAAGAAAAGATAGACTACGAGAAAGCTACAAAATAAAAAGAAAAAAAAAATCTCACTTGACAGGAATCTAATGAGTAGACCTAATAAAAAGCAAATTCAACCTAAACAATACCTATTCCCCGGCAGCGGCGCCAAAAACTTGATGCATGGGAATTGCACCAGGCTTTACCTCTCGAGGGATCTCGAGAAGCTTACAACCCCCACCAGGCAGTGTACCTGATCGTTGTAGTATAGTATAGTGACAAGTACCGGGGGATTGATCGTTCAGCTAGGAATAGTGTCGTTAGGATTGAAATTAGTCTAACTAGGTCTAAAGGTGAAGGATGATTCTTTTTATGTTTTTATATTTTATGAAAAGCAAGTAAAAACCTCGGGTATTGGGAGAGTGGGCAGAATTAGTTGCTAATCAACTAACCCAAAAGCTACTAATTCTACCTATTGAATTGTCACACCTTGTTTTAATTGACGGGTTGTATTCCTTAATACCATTCATGGGGTGGCGTACTTACTTCCCCAATTCTATAAGCTCCTACTTCACTCCTATGTCGAGCCGGCTAAGAAGCTCCTAACATGGGATCATTAGAATTCGCTCATGCATTAAATACAACCATAAAAACCTAGTACACATCGGCTCATGTTTCTTAAGACATTCAAGCAAGTTACACAATGAAGATCTGCCAGTTTTCTTAAGCCTAACATCGAATTCATTCAATCAAAACAAGAATCAATAGGAAACAAGAATTATAAACTAAACCAACTAGATCTATTGAAGTTGTCACGCCTTAATTGATGGAGATAGACACACACATCAACAAGCCCTCATTGATGGAGATAGACACAAACATCAACAAGAAATCAACGAGATCTAATCAATCATATACAAGTTTCACATAATCATAAGTAGACACAAGGTGAATTAGCAAAACATAATCGAAGAAGGACAATCAACAATAATAATGAAAGACATAATTGAGATAAAATCATCAAACCAATACATGATGTTTATGGAGTGATTGAAACCCTCTAAGTTGCTGGAAAAACACCTACCTATACCCAGGAATCGACCTTAGGGTTTAGGGCTTACAAATAATGAAGTTATGAAGTTATATTTATAGGCAGTTTTCTGTCCGCACCGATCTGACAACGTCACCTCTAAGGAGTGATGGCATGATGAGTGTGTAAATACTCATCATTTTTACCGTATTTTAACTGCCAAAACGCGTGAAAATACTCAAGAATGCATCAAAATAATAAAAATATCCCAAAGATCGCGTTTTATATGTTTTAAATGCAAAATGATTGAAAACAAACGAAAAACGAACAAAGTTTGCATAATTGGCAGTTTCAGTCCCCCAACTTTCAAAGTTTTACAAAATTAGTCCCTAAGCGTTTATTTCAAATGAAAAGTCAACCCAAGTTTCTTAAAAGTCATAAGAAGTCAAAAATGATCTTTGGGTAAAAAAAAAACTTTCAAAAATGAACAAGTGTGGTCCCTGAAGTGAAAAGTTTGGAAATTGTACAACTTTGGTCCCTGCAGTTCGGAATTTGGCAAAAGTAACCCCGGGAATTCTAAATTGAATAAAAACGACAAAATGAACCTTGGGAAGCAAATGGTTGATACAAATGACCCTTTGAGAAATTTTGAAATATTGGCAGAAAGGATCCCACAAAAATCAGAATTTTACACAAGTGGTCCTTGGGTTATTCAATTCTACAAACCAAACGTACACCCCTTTTGTATTTTTAACCAACACCCCATATTACTTCCAGGCCACACCATCACTCCAAATTACTCCTTGGCCCAACCTTACTCATCCAAGCCCAACAACCAAAACTTATACGTTTTTAATAAAAACGTGTATTCCAGACCTGGTCAAACTATTATCCCCTTCTTCCACCTCTCACCCCATCTTTACCCAGGTAACACACAAACCACTCTTCCTCATCTCTATTACCCAGCAAATACACCACCTCCCCCACGCCACATCTCTGTTCCACGCATCACCTTCCCCAAGACCTCAAAAGCCACCCTCCACTAACTTTCCCCCTCCTCACAACCTGTACCTAACACCATATCAATCCCCAAGATTGAGTCACGGGATACATAGCCAGGTCATCGATCCACATCTCAACTTGGGCGCCAAAAGTAAATGGAGGGCTGTGATTTGTTCCAAGGTTGATTTAATGGTTGAGATGTGATCAAAGAAGCACAAAAGGCATCCAAAGTTTTTGCACTGAAGAAAGAAGCACAACTCAGAAGCATCCAAGAATCAAGAAACCCTAGATAAGTAGTATAAATAGGTTGAGTATTGTAAGCCTCTCGGGCATCTTTTTCTGTATCTTTTCTTTAGTATTAAATTTAGTATAACTTTGTAACTTCAATTTTAAGTTTAATGAAAGTTCTATTCAAGTTAATTTAAATTCGTTTTTTTTTACTCAAGTTATAAATTTTCTTCTTGTTGCAAGTATTTGATTTTTCCAATATCCAAAGTTGTTAGTTTAAATGTTTTTAAGTTGTTTTTAAGCTGAAACTCAGAAAAGAAAAAAAAATATAGTCCAGAGAAAATAAAAAAAAAAAAAAAAAAAAAAAAAAAAAAAAAGAAAAAAAAAGATCATGAAAAAAGGTAGTAGCAGCAGCTATGGATGGATGTGGATATGGTTTTAGGTCTCATGGGAGACACATAGGTATACATTTTGGTATTTGGTTATGGTTCTCAGCCCCCCACCTTGCTTTGGATGTCAAGTAGGTTCCATGTTTCAATTTGATCATAATAAAATGGTATTTGTTGTTTATGAGTGATGTTGTCTGCTTATCTGAATTTGTTTAATCATTCTATAAGTTGATCAATCAGTATAAATTAGTGATTTGTTAATCTACTTTGTGAGTTCTTTGAATTGTTAGAAGTAAGGGTGTTTGGATTTAGTGTTTAACATAAGTTGTGGTTGTTTTCTGGGTAGTACTTTGGTTAGAACAGATTGTTCAGGTGTCAATAGGATAAGTTTAAGCCAAAAGTCAGTTGGTATAATAGCCAAAGGTCGAATTCATCACCCATTACCCTTATATCAGTTTATGTGGGGGTGCACCTTAGTTAGTTGTTAGGATTAAGGTACCTTGGGTTTAATCTCATGTTAAATTAGCTTATTACTTCATATAGAGTGAGGTTTGATCAGTAAAAAAATCATTTTAGTCAATTTCGGTTAGTATTTAAAAAAGTCAAATCGCACAAGAGAATGAAAATCCAAAAGTTACTAGATTTTTCCTGAATTTTGAGCTTAGAATCAGGCCTTGAAACTTCTTGTGGGTGTTGTATCCTAGTTAAACTTTGAGTATCCAACTTCATTTAATTTTTACGATTTTAAGTGTGGACTCCACGATCCCCGAAACCGGGCTGCAGACCCTTGTCTGCTGCTGCTGCAACTCAGTGGGGCTGAGTCATTGAATGGTGTTCTTGTTTGATCAATCTCCTTAATTTGGTCAGTTATAGTCATTAGTATTGTTGTCATTACTTGTTGATATTACTTCTTTTGGGTCCTTACTGATTAGTTGATCAATCGTTTGTTTGCGACTGAGCTTGTTTATTAGTTTGGCCATTTCGCTAAATTGGTAAACTCACTTAAATCTCACAACTTGCACTGTTGGCCTCCAAGCTTGTTCAAGCTTGTTTAAAAATTTTCCAGCAAAAGTCCTCTTTACAAAAGGTTGTATTGTTGCTTGCAAAAAGAAAAAAATAAAAAATAAAATACGTTTGTAAAAAAATTGTGGTTGCCAGGATTCGAACCTGGAACCTCTCAGTCCAAACAAGCACACACAGAACCATCCCTTGCCCAACTGAGCTATTGATTCTTTGGTTAATAATTGTCTAAGTGAGATATTTGTAGTGATAGTTTTCTATTTGGTTATTAATCCCTTTAGCTTTTTACTTGCTTAATTTCTTGCTTATTACCAGCTTTTCCCCCTCCTTTTATTTTTCCTAGGATAATATTAGCCTAATTTAGCTCCAAAAAAATTTTCAGATTTTTCACTTAAGTTTTAGTACTTTTAAATCATTTATTTCTTTTATATAGTTTTTAATTGATAATAAATAGAATTTTTGTAAAAAAAATAATTTTCTTTTTTTCAAAATTTTCTTTTGTCATTTAGTACGTAAGAAAATTATTTGGAAACCCGTAAAACTCGCGTAGCTTAAAATTCACGTTTTTATTTGTGCGTTGACGTTTATTTAGAATAAACGTCACGTTTATGTGAAATTTGTGATTTTTAGGATTCCCGATACCTATTTCTTGTTTCCCGTAGTGTTTTAGGTTATTTTTAATAGAACTTAGCATACCTTAGTTTAATTTCCCACTTAGGTTACGTTTATTCCGTTTTGGTTCGTTAATTTGTAATTTACGTTAATTTAACGTACAACAAAACCAAATAACCTTTCCAATCATACAAGATTTTAATCCCAATCTCATTCGAAGTTTTCCATTCACACCTCGTTGGGGTACGACCCGGGAAATCACTTCCCGGTCTCACAATTTGAATATCACTTTCACAAGTTTTACGAGGTAATCGTTTTCCTAAACGGTTTACTCGTATTACTTCACGATTATTTGTCTCACGACAAATTGTTGATATTTTGATAAAATTGTTGTTTGCACACACCAAAACACAATGAATCATGGCATCAAGAAGCCTTTTTCACCAAATTGTAGATATTTTCGTCCTCTTCGCGTGGGCTTTTGAATCACCTAAATCCGAATTCGTATGCAAAAGTTATGAGCAAAATAATATCAGCTACTCCGCGCGCAAGTTTTGACCAGTTAACACGTGACGGCCTTGGGTGACGCCGTCACGTTCTCTCTGGACCGTCACCACTTTTACTCTTGACGCCGTCAGGTACTGTTCTCAGCATTGAAAATTAAGTCTTTGCCGTTTTCCTCATTTTATGCTCCAAAAACGTCCAAAATGCCTTCTTTTCCAGAATTCACTCCCAAAGTACCTAAAATCACAAAATGAACGATTTAGGGCAATATTTGATCAAATAAATTTAATTCCATACTTAAATGACCCCCTAAAAGTGGTTCATTTTTCGCCTCATCAGTATTTTTGCACATATGTTCTAAAAACAACATATATGTTTTTAAAAAAACATAGTTGTTTTAAAGAATTTGATAAGAAATTGAAAATACAAATTTTTTTTTTTGAATGTGTGCATGTATATTCTTATAAGACATGCAACGACAATATTGCAGGCGTGTGTAAGGTTTTTGTGAAAAAAGATGATGAGTTTATAATGATATTGAAGAATAGATAGATACTTACGATTATTGATAAATTGCATGTATTTTTATTTTATTTTAAAAGGCATGCATGTATGTTTTTGGTGGTTCTCTCAGTTCTCGTAGATAAGATGGTTCTCGTAAGAAAGTCTCCCTATATATATATATATATATATATATATATATATATATATATATATATATATATATATATATATATATATATATAGGTTTGAGTTAAAATAAAAAGGGTCTTAAAATAAAAAGAATAAAAAGTTTCTGATGCACTAAATTTATAACTATGATGCAGTGAATTTAAATGTGATGCAGTAACTTAATAACTGCAATGCATTAATTGTAATGTCGTAACTTTTTATAGCTGTGATGCAGTAACTGTGATGCACTAAAAATTATGACTGTGATGCAGTAACTTTGTAACTGTGATGCACCAAAATCCGCCTTCCTAGACTTTTTATTTTAAGAGACTTTTTATTATAACCCCACCCTATATATATATATATATATATATATATATATATATATATATATATATATATATATATATATATATATATCTATACTCCCTTATAAAGGAGCAATAAACACACCCTAACTCCGAACCGTATTCCAAACCTAAATTTAAGATTCAACACCCGAAGCTAGCTCCGAACCTGAGAGGTATAAAAAAAACCCACCTACACAAACTCTCAAATCTAATACCTGCACTCTCTCTCTCTAAAACACACATACCACATATTTCTCTCTCTACAAATCTCACACTAAACACAAAAACATTCTCATAATAATCACACCTCTTCCACACATCAATCATCCTCACTACCCCAACTCCCACCACCACCGTACCCCTCCACCACTGCCGGACTTCATAGCTACCGGTTGTCCACCATCGGACTTCACAGCCACCGGTTGTCCACCACCGGACGTCACCAAGACCAACGACCACACATCATGTTTTGAGGTATTTTTTAAAGTTTTTTAATAGATCTATTCTATATTCAAGTTCTTTAGGTATTTTTTATAGATCTATACATTTTGTTTGTAGATCTATAGATTTTATTAGTAAATCTATACATTTTATTAGTATATCTATAGGTTTTTCATATAGATCTATGTATATTAACATTTTTGATAATTTTTTTTGTTACAGCCGCCATTCTCGCGCCATTACTTTGCCGGAAAAAATTGATGTCGCCGGAAACCTTGCCGGAAAAGCTACTCTCGCCGGAAACCTACCTCATCTAACACACACAAACATTATCAGTCGAGTGTTAAGGTATTGTTAATTTTTTTTTAATAGATCTTGTATATTAATCAATTTTTGAATTTTGATGTTTTAGATCTATATATTTTAGTTGTAGATCTATAGTTTTTTTTTTTATTTTTTTTATACAGTTATGTATATTAACATTTTTTGTTTACAGCCGCTCTTACCGGAAAGAGTTGCCGCCGCCGACGCTGTCGCCGGAAATACTAGCTGCCACCACCTGCTTTGAAGGTTTTTAAACAAGTTGGGAAGTTTATTATTATTATTATTATTATTATTATTATTATTATTATTATTTGAACTTATTTTTACATAGATTTGTAATTTTTTTTTTAGATATGTGTTGTAATATTTTTAACAATTGTTTTTTTTGTATTTTTTAGGTTTGCTATTGTTACCACCGTTGTGGTTGGAATCCACTGCCGCCGCCATACTTTTTGTCGCAGTTGCCACCGAGCACGCTACTGTCGCCGGTATATATATGGTGTCTTTTTAATGTTTCTTGGTCATTTGTAAGTTTATGCAAATTTGTTATAGAGTTTATGTAAGTTTTTATTTTGTTGTAAAATTTATGTAAAAAAATGATGGTGAGTTTGACATACTCTACTACTATTTTGTTGTAATTTAGTTAATTGACATGAGGCTGTTATGTTTTAAGGGTGAGTTATAGAAACGGGGGTAATAGGGAGGGTTTATGGAAGGGTGTGCTGCCGTCGCCTGTACTGTTTGCTTTAATGCTTGTACGTTTGACTAAAAATAGGTGGGACCCCCCATGTAGGGAGGGTTTCCCTAACACAGCCCATGTTTTAATAGATGTTGACCTGGAAGAGTAGGTAATATTCAATCTTCCTGCAAAAAAAAGTACTATCACGTGATACTATAATAAAGTGGATGGACATATAAAGTTTGAATTAAAATTTCATGTAAGTTTGAATTTTGAACACAATTGAAGGGCAGCCTCAAGTATATATAAATTTGCTATTTTATGTTTGGACATGAGTCTCAAGTATATGAAGCAGTGAATTTTTTTTTATATGTGAATTGTATGTGTTGTAAATTTGTACAAAACATATTTGCTAGATCTGATAAACTGAATTTTTTTTATTTCGTCAAGTTTTTGTGAGAATTTTGTTGAGTAAACTTTTAGATTGTATAATTTGTTCAGATTATGTTGCGTAAATTTGTGTTGTAGTTTTGTAACCCAAAATTTTACTCCGTAATTGATAATAATTATTACTTTTAAAAGTTTAAAAGATTTACGACATTTTGGCACCTCTAAAACTTATTGATTTAAAAAGTTTTATAAATAAGTTTGACTACTCAACTCATACATTTTAATTTGCTCACTTTAAAAAAAAATCAAGTACTCCACTACTACCAGTCTACCACATCACTTAATTCAACGGAAGTGATTTGTCCATATTATTGTAGAAGCATAGAATTACTCCGTATTTAATTTCTCAAAAGTGAAAACCCCACTGTTAAATAGTTTCATTAAGATTCGAAATTTTTGTTGACAAATACATTTGAAAAAATTCGAAATTCTTGTTAACTAATACTGGTACATTGAATCTCTTTTACTGACACCTACTTTTGACTTCTTTTAAAGTTATCTATGAGATGTCAAGTCAAGCTGAAAAAGCAGTTTTCCTATGCTTCAAAATCATGAAGAATGTAGAAAGACAATTAAATAATAAACATACACATTATAACTTTAATATTATTTAAACACGAATCAGCCATAATAAGTCACCACTAATATAACTAGAAAAATAGTATGTCATTCAAGTTAGTTTGGAAAAATATGGCAAGGACTCTTTATTCTACAAGATTGCAAACTTCATTTCAATAGCCAAGTGAGGCAAATCAGCTCACCATTCTGTAAAGACAATTATTAATAATAAAACCAACATGTCACAAGATACGGAATCGTTACGTTTAAATACACAGACACGCACATAAACACATGAAAAAAATGCATACGCTGAGATTGACGTTACCGAATTTGTTGAAAACTATACACCGCTGTCGCTAGATACGGGTGCTCGGCTATATAAAACCAACGCACACACCAATACCGAGACGAATAAAATTTTAACGAGTATTGTACACCGTTGCCGTTAAGGGCGGATACTTGACTTTTTAAACTACTCCCTCCGTCTCAAAATTATTGTCAAATGATAAAAATCACAAAGTTTAATAAAAGTAAGGTCACAATAATTCTCAACCACTCAAATATAATATTTTCTCACTAAATTTTATTTTTCTTACATAAAATGGAAAATGGACATTTATTTTGAGATATTATAAAAAGAAAATGTGTATAATAATTTTGAGACGATGAAGTATACAAATGTTTGTTGGATTTTGTTGTCATCTGTTTGCATTTCTCAAAAACTAAAATAATAAATAAAAAAGTAAATAAATTAGCGTGTTTGAATTGACTTGAATGTTTGGGAGTTGGGACTATGGCGTTTAACATGCGCAAATACTTCAATTAACTATGAAACTTGGACTATAGCGATAAAATTATCATTGAACCACCGAAAAATCAAACTAGAACCATCGATAACTTTCTTGATTGTCGCGGTTTGTGTTGAACACAAGAAAACACACCCATAAATATTGACGGAACCGGAATTTCTCGAACACTATCGGTTTGTGTTGAACACAAGAAAACACACCCATAAATATTGACGGAACCGGAATTTCTTGAACACTATGCATCGCTGCCGCTAGGCGCGGGTACTCGGCTAGTATATATATATATATATATATATATATTACGTGTACTAAACTTTATTTTTTGAATATCTTTATGTACTTTATGATCATTTGCCTCTCTCATGTCACTACTAGAATACTGAGCAACAGCGACGAAATATAGCGACCGAACCAGTTTGTCGCAAAAAAATTGTTCATAGTGATGGATTAGAGATAGATTAGCTACAAAATTTGTTTTGATAAATTAGCGACAAATTAGTGACAAATCAGTAACAAATTCAGAGATGAATTACGCATCTGTCACAATTCTATCGCTAAATGTAATCTTATAGAGTTGGAGATAGCGACAAACTTAGGTTGCAACTATTAGCGACAGAACACCGACAACATAATGATGATTTTTTAAGTTGTCTCAAATACGTCGCTAAGTTTTTCCACTTAGCTATTGATTAGCAATGGACTCAAGTATAATATAGTTTAGGTGTAATTCTTCACAGTTGTTTAACAACAAATAATTTGTGTATTTGGTGTGACATTTGATCCAACACTTAAGGGTTCAGTTTGTAGTTATTGCAAAGAAAAAGAAAAATTATAAGATAGAAACGAAAAATAATAAAAATTTTAATATTAAAAAATATTTTGCACCATTGATTTAATTGTAGATGTTGTTACAGTTTTTATTTTTTTTAATCATTGATACGTATCATTTTAAAAACCTAAAAGCCGTGTATACTATATCTATAAGAGAAAACGGTAAAAGTGAAAAAGTGAATAACTGAGAAAACGGTCAAAGTGAAAAAGTGAAAAACTTAATCTTGGTTAAATTTAAAAATTCAGTCATTTATTTAAAGAAAGTTACATTATTTTCGGAAAGCATATGTAAAGCTAGTAACTATTGACACACTATTAATACACATCGAAAACCGGGTTGACCCGAGTCGCTTCAAACTGGGTGGGTTGACCGGTTTAATTTAACCTTATTTTACCCAATCTGACGGTTGACCATTTTAATTTGACCCGTTTTTTCGACCGGAACGGTTTTAACCGGTTGAATCGTCGGGGTCGAAACGGGTTTTAAAACATTAGTTTTAATCCTCAAATCCTCAAACTTTTATTATCTTGAGTCTATGGCCCACAAACTTTTTTTTATCAATAAAATTATCTGCCGCTATAAAATCCCGTTGTTATGCACGGGTACTCGTCTTGTAACATTTCAAAAATTGTCATTTAATAAATCAATCAATATACCGTAGTTCTTTTAATATGATCAAATTTAAGTTAATTTAAGTTCAAGAGGTAATACACACATTAGAAATTACTCAAATTTAAGCATTTCTATGTTTAAGGAAAATGGGATGCATGTGTTGTAACTTGTAAGTAGTAGAAATATATTCGATATAACTCATAATCAATACTAACAACATATATTTAATAATAACATATGAATCATTAGACTCAACTTGTCAAGACCATTGAACCGACGCACTTATGTCATCACCGCCCACGTCTATGGCTACCCGCCACTAGACAAACACGAAATAAAACTTCTACCTTCATTTCCCCATTTATTTTCTTTTACTCCCCCACTAACCTCCACCATCTCTATCTCAAACTTCCCCCAAACCCTGATTATCGAACCATAATCATCACCATCTCCATTTATGGTGTGATATATTGATCATCTTCTTTTCTATTAACAGGATCCCAAACTTCCACACATCTGTCACTATGACAAAACTCCTTCATTTTAAAAGAGTTTGAAGACAAAAATGGTATATTTTGTTTTTCCTTGATTTATCATTTATCTACAATTGTTATTTTTATTTTAGATTAATTTGGATTGGGGTTCTATTTAGGTTTAAGATATACATTATGCTAATTTTTATGGTATTAACAAAATTCTGGTCTCAAATCAGGGATATACCTTGTGTGTGCTTATGTTTAATATGGGATGTCAATATGTCATTGTAGAGCAAACATTAGCTGTGTATGGGATATATGCGAATTTTCCGATGTAGTTGGGTTCAATATGGATTAATTACTATATGAAAAACTTGAGCTTATAATTGTTTAATTTCTTTATTTAGTTTTTTAACATCGTTATATGCTATTTGATGATAGTGCTTGTTTAGTGTGTGTCTGTTTAGAATTGAAACTTTGGTTTTATTGTCTTTGAGTCGTGAATATGTTAAATGTAGTCTTTTTTATTATGGAGATTT
Source organism: Artemisia argyi (assembly GCA_030686995.1). Lineage (NCBI taxonomy): Eukaryota > Viridiplantae > Streptophyta > Magnoliopsida > Asterales > Asteraceae > Artemisia > Artemisia argyi. Next base: position 38,332 of record JARVZY010002625.1, read on the forward strand.
TGCTTATTGAGATGTGATTTACGTGCAAATAAGGCTTGAATGCATAAAAAAGTTTAATAATTGTGTTAGATATGTGTGACAATAGGTTTCAAGCGTGTACCTTTATGTCTATGCTCATTAGTAGGGATGAATGCGGTACCATTTTGGTACCGTATCGGCATCATTTTCGGTGTACCGGATTTTTCCCGACTTAAATTCAAAGCCCGTTCCTGGAACGGTATCTTAAACCGGTATCGGTTCCGGTACAACAATACTAAAATGGGAGAGAACCGTCTAACTTCCAAAATTATATGTTTTTCCCAGAATTGACCCATTTATTCATTTGCATTGTGCAGATTATTCCCGAAGCTAAAACATCCTTTAAACCATCATATAGCTCTCTGCTTAAATGCATACAATGATACATTATGAATTATGATATATAGACCATCTTATACATTCATACAGTGTATTGTTGTATTCTTTATTAAAGCCTTCTAATTGCATCCTTATATCTCAGCACTACAGTTTGCAATGTTTTGTCTTTATACATTATTTGGGTTATTCTGATAATTAATGAGGTTACTCAAAATAAATTAAGAGTACCAACTTGCAACATGCATTAGTGATGTTCACATAGGCTCACAACCTTATATATTAGAAAACTTGGTTCTTGTTTTCATTGATTGCAAATGCAGTTGACATTGACTACAATGACTAGAACCCATTATACACATCAGATATACCAGTGGGTATACCAACATAAAAAATGCCGTTAAAACTGAAACAATAATGGCAGCTTCGTTGCTCCGCTTGCACTTCCATGACTGCTTTGTAAATGTAAGCCTGTTCAGCTATTCTGAGTAAATCATGTTTTCAGTTGATTGTCTAAATGTGTGTTGCTCTATGATTATTAAAACTTTTCGCTATTGACTTATTGTGTATTTAGGGTGATAATATATTTGTTGTTATTCATGAAAAGCGTAAAAGTCTTTCCAGGCATGTGAAAATCGACTAATTCATTAAACTTGTTGTTGTCATTCTTTTCTTGCTGTCATAAGCAAAGAATATTTTTTTAACAACTAATATTAATAATCAACTACCGACGACAGCTATTGGCTAGTCCATAGTCGTTTCATACTTGCGGCGAGCATATTTGTTAAAGTAATAGTTGTTCTGTTGTTGTTGCTGTCATTGTACACTTTGCTTGCTTTTATTCTTGCTGTCATTTTTTTCCTGCTGTGAATAGTTGTATTTGCTTGCTATCATTTTATACTTTTGAATAACTGATAGAGTGGGATACAAAAGTGTATTTCTTAGCTATGCAAAAATATTTTATTTAGCTGTAGGATTATTGAATGAAAAGTATGAAATTCATATGCCAGAAATGTATGAAAGTCTATACAAAAGTGTATTACTTAAAATGGATACAGAAGTCAAATGTTTGAAAGTCATATATAAGAGGCTTAACCAGTGTTCTTAACCAATGTTCTGGGACAAAAGAACTCATTTGATGATTAAATTGAAGGGATAATTCCATGCCCGATCCACCATGTCCAAACCCGAGGACCCAACCAAGTGACCTGAGGAAAGACTGACCCGATCGACTAGCCAACGGTCCGGTCTCGGTTTCTATAATTTTTGGTTTTTGGTTCGGTCTGGGTTTGACTCGATGCTCAACCCTAGTTCAAAGTATTCTTTTGTACTCTTCATAGATCTTACAAAAATTTTACGGATTTACAGGAACAAGAACACAAACGCCCCCAATTGCTGCTGGACTATTTGAGCTCACACACAAGAAGAAAGGAGCATCCATTACGTTAAAATAATAGAGAGTGGCTATATTTATTCTTACTTCGATAGTTACTAATTGTTGGACTTAGTTTTTTGCCCAGAATTATTCTCTGTTTCTCTCAATTCTTTTTTAATCCAATTCTCACTTTCTCACGACACATCACAATTCTCACTACCTTAGTTACTAACTGTTGGATATTGCGGGTGCTAAAGGGTTTTGCAGAATATGTCATGTGTCTTTGTTGCAACGTTATAATGTTATTTGTGCATTGTGACTCATCTTGTTACATTGGTAACATTGAATTCATAACTTTTAATATTATCGATTTAAGCTTTATTGAATATTATGGTTATAAGATAACTGTTTGTAAATGGCTTTGCTTTAAAAAAATGTGTTTCGTGACTATCTATAGGTTGCGTATAATGGCGTGGATAAATATGGATTAGATCCTGCTAACCATCCCATCTATGATGATGACCTATGGAAACAATGCGCCGGAGATGATATGAAAGGTGGAGTGTTTGGGTGGGGTTCAATCTCAGATCCACAGTACACAATGACTATACCAAGTACTACAAGATATACCATTGCTTCATCCACAGGATCCAAAGATGTTCATGTGAGTTTCTTTCTTTTATATACAAACAACTTCAGGTTTGTTAATCCTTACTTTGTTATTGCTAGAAGTATCACATGTCTTTATTTAGTACATATTTCTAAAAACTAATATTTGAATTCGTTGTTTTCAAGAACTATCTTGATAGCATTCGTAGAGAGTTAAAGGAAGAATTGAAGGAAGAAATAAAAGTTGAGCTCAAGGAAGAAATGTGCGAATAGCTAAAAGAAGAAATGCGTGAAGAGCTCAAGGAAGAAATGCGTGCAGAAATTCAAGATATGCTTCTTGAGTATGGTATCAAGAGTCATGTTACCCGTCAACCAAAAACGAAACAAGGTAATGCAAGTGGACATCAACCAACACTTTGAAGAGCTTTATATCTATTTAGGCCCTCTTAACTTTTATGTAAGAGAGAATCTTTGGTTTAGACTTCCTTTTATGTTGTCAAAGATTTCTTTTGATGCTGCTTGTTATTTGATTTGGATATGGATTTCGTGAATGTTATCATTGTGGTATTTGTTTGTGTGACATCTGAACAAATGGCAAATAAATTGTATCGTTTATTGACTGATTAGCGGCATGTTCTATCCTGTGAAGATTTTTAAATTGCAACAAATTAGTTCAAACATGTTATGAAATGGTGTTGATTTAAGCGACAGATTGTTGGTGGCGGTTTTGAGACAACTTTTAGCAATGTATTAGTGACAGCTTCGTCATTACTATCAGCGACCAAAAGTGTCGCTAAGCCGTCACTAGATGGTCGAATCTAATTTAATTTAGGTAACTTTAAAAAGGCTCTAGTGAGGGGCATGCGACCGCTTATCTGTTGCCGAAACTCTAGAGTTTTTGTCGCTAAATTGTAACTAAAAATTTGCGAGGCTCTTTTTTGCGACAGAATATATCCGTAACAATTCCGTCGTTGAAGGGCTTTAGTGACAGAATAGCAATGCAATCCTTTGTTGCTGATGCCTGATTTTCTAGTAGTGTGTTAATAAAGTACACAAATATTTCTAAAATATCAAGTTTAGTAAACAGAATAATAAAAAAAAATTATTGGATACATATAAAAAAAAGGGCATAAGTGACAATTATGATATATTTTGGTGTCATTAGCCCAAATCTTTTCAAGAAAACTTAGGTATTTCTATTATTATACATGTCTAAAGATATATAGTCATTTATATTTTTTTATTAAAGAGAATAAAGATTGTCAATTAACCTCCACTATATAACTCTTGATCAGTCTCATGTTTCATTCAAGCCATCTCTCTTCCTCCTGTTCTTGCAAGAAAATGACTAGCTCTACAAGAAGGTTACTTTTTATATTGATCCATCTATTCATCATTGTAATATTCAACTTTTTATTATAAATAAGTTTTATAGTACTATATAAATGTGAATAAGGGAAGAACAAAGAATACTGTAAACACTAACCCACTAACCAGTTAACATGTCAAGTAAAATTAACAGCCTTTTCTATGTTACTCAGGCTATGTTTGGCACAAAGCTTTTTGGAACTTTTTTGGGCAATGAGCGGTGAACAATGAACTTTTTGATTTTTAGTGTTCGTTTGGCATGAGAGCTGTGGGCTTTGCTATTTTTTAGGAAAGCTCATTTTCCCAATGCTTCTTAATGAAGCTGTGAGTTTTTTTGGCTACTGCTCACAGCTCACTGCTACTGCTAACTGCTACTGCTCACAGCTACTTTTGCCAAACATAGCCTCTATCTCCATAACTTATTAGAGTGTATATGCTAGTGTTTACAGCATGTTTATGGCTATGTTTAACACAAAACTTTTTGGAGCTTTTTTGGGCAATGAGCAGTGAACAATAAGCTTTTTGATTTTTAGTATTCGTTTGCTGTGGGCTTTGCTATTTTTTAGGAAATCTCATTTTCCTAATGCTTCTTTATGAAGCTATGAGCTTTTTTGGCTACTGATCACAGCTCACTGCTACTGCTCACAGCTACTTTTGCCAAACATAGCCTATATATTGTGGATCTTTTTTGTTTTATAACTTTTATTGTTTTATGTAAACATGGCTTTGCTAGTAAAAGTTACTAAGGTTCTATAGTCAGTATTCAAAGCCTTTTTTTGCCAAGTCTAATTTACCATGCGACTTCAGCAAAAAAAGATCATCGAAACATATATACTATAGAGGAAAGTTCAATATGAAACAACATTTATCTATAGTACAAATAATAAGATCTCAACTATCTATTTTTCTTCCATCCAACGGTTTAAATTAAAATGAACAAATATAATAAGGGCCATTTTAGTCCTTTCATACTTTCTACCTAACCCCTAAACACACACACTGTACACGCACAATAACACTCGTCTCTCTCATCTCTCTCTCTCTAAGATCCCCAATTCTCTCATATCCCCAAACCACCACAAAACCCTAATTGTGAAAAATCATTCAATTAAAATCATGCGGTTGTTACATAGCATCTCATTTACTATCACCAACAAAAATTTCGGCGACTGTTGCGATTGTTCCGGCGGAGAAGCGATGAAGCGGCATCATTTTCCGTCGTCATTAAACAATCAGAGTCCAGTGAAGTTCACCGGTCACCACCGTCAACAACACAATATAACTAAACAAAAAAAATGGAAATTTAAATAATTGATTTTTTATATGTTTACTTTTCTTTTTTTGCTGTAAAAGAAATGTTTTGTCGTTTTTTTTTTTTTTTGTTTTTTAAAAAGGATAATAATTATTTAATAATTTTAAATTAGTTACTAATAACGTTTTGTTTTTTATATACATACTAAAACAATTAGCAATTTAATCGTTTTGTTTTGACATTTGGATGTACAGATTTCTAAAACGTTCTATTTATTTGGTAGTTTGCTGTTTTTTTTAATTTCTAAATACGGGTCATGATGTGATGAATTTTTTGAAACATGTTTGTTGTATCTAGTATAGTGATTCTTTAGACGAATCATTTGTAATTTATACAGAATCTCATGGGATTTATATAGATTACCCATGTGTTTTATACAAAATCACATAGGATTCTGTATGAATCTCAAGGGATTCATTGTGAATACCTTGATATTCATAGTGAATCACATGGGATTCACAATGAATCCCTTGAGATTCATATAGAATTCTATGGGATTTATACAGATTACCCATGTGATCAAACAAAAATGATTTTTATACGAATCACGTGGGATTTTTCTGGACGGAAATTTTGAAAAAAAAAATCGCCTTTTTACGAATCCCATGGGATTTTTCTGGACGGAAATTTTGAAAAGAAAAAATTCGTCTTTTTACAAATCCGGTGGGATTTTTCTGGACGGAAATTTTGAAAAAAAAATCGTCTTTTTACGAATCCCATGGGATTTTTTACGAATCCCGTGGGATTTTTCTAAACGGAAATCTTGAAGAAAAAAGAAATCGTCTTTTTACGAATCACACGGGATTTTTCTGTACGGAAATTTTGAAAAAAAAAATCATCTTTTTATGAATCCTGTGGGATTTCTTTACACATCCCGTGGGATTTTTTTGGACGGAAATTTAAAAAAAAAATCGTCTTTTTACAAATCCCATGGGATTTTTACGAATCCCGTGGGATTTTTCTGGACGGAAATTTTGAAAAAAAAAAACATCTTTTTACGAATCCCATGGGATTTTTTACGAATCCCGTGCGATTTTTCTGGACGGAATTTTGAAAAAAAAAGTTCGTCGAAAGTATATAACAATGCATATCTATAAAAAGATATTTTTTTTCTTGTCGCGATGGTATATTTTTCGTAGCTTAAGATTTACCGTTTGAAAGATATGTTGTTTTTTTTTTTTTAAAAGATGGAAAGTGAGTTTTTATATTAAATGAGCTAAAATGTCAATTTTACCCTATCTTTGTTATTTTTTGATTTGATCTTAGCCATTAGATGAAAGGTGGATGGTTAGTTAAGATTGACTTATTTGTTTTTTAAGTGATACTTGTTTTGCATAGATGTAAACTCATATACTATAATACTACGTATTTCCTAATTCCTATACTAAAATAATAATAATAATAATGATTAATAAATAAAAAAAGGAAAAAAAATAAGAAAAGAAAAGCATGTTTAGTAAAAGTTGCTAAGGTTATACAGATGATTTTGTTGTAAGAGAAAGGATATATTGGGCTGGTGTGACAAATTGATGTGCCTAAACATAATCTAACACGGTAAAATCAAGAGAACTATAGATATAGACAGAAAATGTTTAAGTAATATTTCACCCATCAAATGAAATCGGCATAACTCTGATTAATTTTTGTTTTAGATTAACACAAAAATAATAAGGTAATGAGTTTCACAGCTTATAATAAAAGTGCTTGGTTAATCAGTATGATTATTGGGTATTTAATTTTAGTAGTGTAAAGCTTAACAATAGAATAATCTAGCAAAACCCCTCTATATGTTGTCTTTTATTATACTTTTAATTTTGATTTTCTATTTACTTGGAACGAACCAGGATATAGATATTGTGCCTTTTTATGTTGGTTATGCATCCTAAATTATATATTCATGAATCATGATCTTTTTTTCACTATGTATAGGCTGGAAGGTAAGGTAGCATTGATTACAGGAGCGGCAAGTGGTATTGGAGAGTGTACGGCGAAGCTCTTTGCTGAACATGGAGCAAAAATCGTTATTGCAGACATCCAGGAACAACTTGGTCAAGCAGTTTGTGAGGCCATAGGATCATCAAACTCTATATATGTCCATTGTGATGTAACCAATGAAGAAGATGTTAAAAACGCTGTAGATGTTGCAGTCGCCACTTATGGAAAACTTGACATCATGTTTTGTAACGCAGGGATAACACATCCTAACAAACAACGCATCGTTGATAATGAGAAAAGTGACTTTGAGCGTGTGCTTAGTGTCAATGTCACAGGTGTCTTTTTTAGCATGAAACATGCTGCAAGGGTTATGGTTCCAGCAAAATCTGGCTCAATAATATCAACAGCTAGCCTGTCTTCAAATATTGGTGGTGCAGCCTCACATGCTTATTGTTGTGCAAAATACGCTGTGGCCGGTTTAACCAAGAATCTAGCTGTGGAACTTGGTCAATTTGGTATTCGGGTCAATTGTCTGTCACCTTATGCAATGGTTACACCACTAACCACAAGTTTCGTCAGGCTTGAAGGGGAAGCGCTAGAAAATATATTGAACTCACTTGGGAACCTTAAAGGAGTGACACTCAAAACAGATGATGTTGCCAAAGCCGCTCTTTTTTTGGTCAGTGACGAGGCAAAGTATATTAGCGGACAAAATTTGTTTATCGATGGTGGATTTTGTAACAACCCGCATTTTCAGGACATTTCTCCTATTCACTATTCATCGGTTACTATTCAACATTACTATTCACCGGTCACTATTCATCATTTTCGGAGTCAGTTTGTGAATCCGAGAAGCGTTCAAAAATTTTACTATTCATGTGACACTATTTATTTCCGGAAGGAAATCACTATTCACGATTGCTGTTCATCTCATCGTAAACTGAGTTTACGGGTCTTCAAATTCGCGTAACCAATGTGATTTCGCTGTGAATTCATGCATCATTCATTAATGACACGTCATATAGACTGGAGTAGTCTACATATCCTCGGTTACATCATCATCACATTTTAGGCCCTACACGGATATGCATTATTTCTATATACGTATGCTTAATTTGTAATTAACGTTACCACTCAGTTTTTGCTACGAACGTATACCCAATACTCCCGACTACGATCCTAACATATTTTTATACTTATTATAATGATATAAAAATTATATTATTAATTTACCCGGTGTTTTTAAATCAATTACCATATTTTACGGTCGGAGCTTATTACTTCGTCGGTTTACAATATTTCAATTCGATAATTATTTTAACACCCGATTATCATCAGGAATAATATTTTACAACTTTTACAACTTCGTCGTATTTTATTTCACCTCGTTAATATTTATTTTTAGATAACTCGGTACCCGATAACACCTAATACACAACAATGCCTAACTAATACTTGCACATGTTAAGACAACTACATTTATTAGTTCACAAAACACCTCCCATGTTTCCCTCCTTTGTGCCACCCATATGTCCCCCCCTATGACCAAGACTTTTGACTTTGACCAAGACTAATATATATACACATTACTTCACCATTTTTCTTCATTTCCACACCAAACAACACTAGCAAAACTTTCATTTTTTTTTCTCCCTTTGTGTGTGTGAATCGGCCAAGAAAGGAGACCAAGAAGAACCCATAAAATTTTCAAGATCAAATTATAATCAAGTTCTAATCATGATCTAGTTGGGGTTTTGTGGTAAAAACCTTATGTTTCTTAACATAATCATCTTCAAATCACCTCAAATATTCAAGTAAGCTTCAAAAACACTTTATGATCTTTTATACCTTCATCTACTTTATATTTTTATGTATTTTCAAGTCATAGTAGTAGATCATGCAAATATATATGTTATACATATACCACTTTGTACAATAACACTCTTTAACGCTAGATCTATAATTTTTACTAGCAATCTCATTAGATCCACTAAGATTGGTGATGTCTAGGAACCCATGACACCCTAAGAAGGTGTATGGTAGGATTTGATATTTGTGGAGTTGATTTGAGGTAGTTTGGTAAAGACTTGAACAAGTTACAAACTAGGAAAATCGATTTTTGAAACTATATATTACCTACTGTCCTTATTTTTGAAACGTGGGAAACTCAGGGTCTAGGGTGTAATTTTGGACCAAAGATTTAGAAAATACATTCCGAGACGAAACTATGGCCGAAAACGGGGATAAAAACGAGTTAATAACGAAGGAGATATGATTTTCCGAATATTAACAACGAAAAATACTTTCAAATATAGGTTCTGCTCCAAATCGCCAATTTCAGAAAACTCAGGGGTTTCCGGGTAACATTGGGTTAGATATTCAGAAAATACTTTCAAAAACGAAACCGTGGCCGCTTGAATCACTAAAATCCGAGTTACGACGAAAAAGATATGCTATTTTCAATTTTAACGACGAAAACTATTTTCTGAAAAATAGCTTGCTGTTGAACAGTTTTCATGGACTGTTTCGAGACGTAAAACTTGATCTAGCCGTCCCGACTTATCAAAAATATATTAGTATGTTGTCCCACGATTCCGGGGATATAAAGAACGTAGAAAACGAGCTTATAATGAAAAAGATACAAGCGTTTGAACTTAGACGATATATATATATTTCCATCAGCTTTTCTATTACAATTTTTGCCACAAAACTGTCTTGGCGAAACACCATTTTCTCGGCTGTTTTTCTTTATGATCGGATCAGTTTGAGTCCGAGCCGTAGTTAAGAAAAATCAAGACCTTCCAGCAAGCTTTTCAAATCAATTGGCCGTTCGTCGAATAGACTTATAACGAATAAACTACGACCTCATTTATATACCCGATAAACTACATATATTTTGACAGCTTTTACTATAATAAAATTTTCTAAGTGTTGAACATAATACTTTCAAGTAACAACAATAAGAGTTGATTTTCTCATCGATCGAGACCCGTATCGCCAAAAGTTAAATGACGCGACTTCTAGATATTGTTACAAGGTTTTCAAAAACGCCGAGTTTCATCACTAACCCTTAACGTACAACATTTCGCGACTTGTTTTGCGAGGCCATATTGGGCATATTTTCAAGTAACGAAAATGCTATTTTGCGACGAAAACCTTATATTTGCCGATAGAACGCCAAACAAGGATCGTGGAGTACCGTTTCAACATATTTACATGGAAAGTGATTATTAACTAACGAGACGTCAAAAATATATTTTTCGACGATAAACGCTATTTTCAAAACTAACGAGTGGTATCGATAACATACGTATTTGCATGTGTAGCATCATTTCATTGCTTACATTAGATCATATCGTTCATATTAGGTTGCGGTTAGAGATCGTGCCTCATTTCAGTGTATCCACTTTTGTCATCATAGCTATCGCACCAGGTGAGTCATGGCCCCTACTTTTTCAATTATTTTGGTAAACTCTTTGGGGGAGAATACATGCTCGTTTAACTTAAACGCATTACTTGCTTTACATGGTAATACTCAAACATTTTCAGCTTTACCTAAATATATGTTTGATCACCTGCATTTCATTGGTATGTTTGATTACCTGTATTTCATTAGTATGTTTGATTACCTGTATTTCATGGGATTTGTCATCCTGGTTTATATGACCTCATGGTCACCAATTGTTCCAATATGCTCATTGTAATATTGTGGTATTCCCCACTTGGCTGTGATGTCAAACATAATATTGTGGTATTCCCCACTTGGCTGTGATGTCAAACGTAATATTGTGGTATTCCCCACTTGGCTGTGATGTCAAACGTAATATTGTTGTTTCCTTACTAGACTTATTTCATATGCTCATTGTAATATTGTGGTATTCCCCACTTGGCTGTGATGTCAAACGTATTGTGGTATTCCCTTACTTGACTGAATTAAGATGTCTTTGCATCAACCTTATTACGGGTTTTCCCGCTTGACTGATTTATCATATGGCCTCATTGACTGAATTATTTTATATAGCCGTTTTGCTATATTTATCTGGGAATTTGGATACCAGTATTACTTTTGTTCGCGTAGACTTTAACACATTTGGCAGTGGGTTGTAAACACACAGGTTACAAGTCTCTTATGGCGGGACTTGCAACTGAGTGGATTTACAATGCCTTTGCTGGGCGATCATTTATCTATAGGCAGTATTTGTTAAACAAACTCTATGAACTCACCAACCTCGTGTTGACACTTTAGCATGTATTTTCAGGTTTTAAGCATATGGCACGCTACTGGAGGTTTTGGCAGGGCATGGCATGGTCATAGAAGACTCTGATTATTTATATGGGAACCGTTTTAAACTATTTTAAAGGCCTACTTTCGCACTACTTTTAACAATGTAGATTCAACAATTTTGATTAAACTATTTCTTCTAAATGATTGAAGTGAAAACCATTTTTGAACTTGTGTTGTAATACCAATTGAGTTACACCCCAGCTACACGTATGTTTCTGCTGGACCCGATTTTGGGGGTGTGACAGATTTGGCATTGTTAATCCATCATTCAATATGTTTAAGTATCCTGAAAATGCTTGAATCGGTGATTTCATCTTGTTATGCAATCTTAAATTTTAATAAGAGACAGTTACACTATTCATTGGTTTGGAACCTAAGATCGTATTGTCTAAGTTTAATATAACTTATAAGTATCATTTTTTTTACACAGTTATGAGTGTGGCTTAATTATTGCTTTTACGTACCTAAAAACGTGTTTAGTCTAAACATCTTAAACACATTTATTCTATGTAAAAAAACTATATAAAAGTCCACACTTCTTAATCCGTGGATAAATAACTGTGAACATTTTAACAATTTTTGTGGTGTTATAGATACACAACTCTATCAATTATATCATCTAACACAAAGTTGAATAAAACATCCAAGTTGTTCTATATTGCTTTTTTGTGCTATGATATTGCTTCATGTGGTTTGGTGGCTGTTTTAAAGAAATTTTAGATCAAGTTGATATAAAATTGGTGCTAGTTGAGTTAACGACTTAACGAGGATTTTTTTGGTTATCAACTAGGTTGTTTGGGCTTAAGTAAGTTGTTATTTTGTTTGGGCTTTTGGATTTGTTGTGTTTTTATGAACTTTTTTTCTCCGTTATGGGTCTTTTTTTGGGCAAGACACTAAAACTAACGCAGAACGAAGCTAGAAGGGAGTATGTAGTTTACACCATTTAAGAGAAAAAGTGATGTATTATTGAATAAATACTTAAACCATTTGTTAAAATATGGTTCGTAACTGATAGTTGGATTTTCTTGTAAGTTGTAACTGATAATTGGATTATGCATACATAGGTAATTCGTTAGTTTGTAAAGTCCATTCGTCAACCCCCTTTTTTTTACAAAATAAGTGTGTCCAAAAGAATATTTAGAGTAAAATTTCTAGAACTACTTATTCATTATTCTATCTCAAATACCATTAAGCTAATAAAGGACAGCACGGTAGATAGTTGAACCATACAAAAGCCCATTAAGCTTGGCCCAGATGATATGATAGGGGCCATAGGGCAAATTAGGGATTGGTGAGGATTCTCTCAAGTTACTTGAGTCAAGTTAGGGCATTATGAGCCATTGGATTTGATCCAATGGCTCAAATCAAAAGAACTTCTTTTGATTTGAGCCATTGGATCAAATCCAATGGCTCATAATGCCCTAACTTGACTCAAGTTGTGTTTACAACTTGAGAGAATCCTTGTCCGTTATGGATATCTTTAATTAACTGTATGATCAGATCTTATTGTTAAGAGAGCAAATGACTAAAATAGTCGTATATTTTTAGACAATTAACTCTAAAAGTATTTTTTTCTTTCTAGAAGACAGATGGCCACCATGCTCACTACTATCTCCGCGTCTGATTATACTCGCTAGCTATAAATAGAAGACGTAAGTTTATTCACGTAAATTTTGAACATAATGATGTATAATCATATAGGCGCTCGTTGTTGTAATGAGGTAGCTCGTTAAAACAGGTTTTAGGTAGCTCGGTAAGCTGAGGGTTTTTATCTAACTCGTTAGATTTGAGGGAAGAACTCGTTAAATAAGCTCGTAGAACTCGAGAGCAAAAAAATACCCAAAAAAAAAGACAGTTTCAGAGTTTTTAACACTAATATTTTGCAAGTAAACCTTCTAAACTCATAAACTTTCATAAAAATGTCCTCTTTCACAAAAATATCCACAAGAAGTTATTTTTGTAATCAAAATATACCCGTTTTTACAAAATCTTGCAAAATGGACCAAAACACAATAAAAAATGTAAAAGGGAAATCAAAGCGGGATATGGATCAAATCCTCCTCCCTAAGTCATTACATTTTTTAACCGTTCTTTTTGCAAAATCTCACTCTATGATGCGTATACAACCTTAAAAGCTTCTGCTTTCAAGATTAAACACGTAAAAATTTAGAAATACTTTGAAGATTTTCGTGTAAAAAAAAAAAAAAAAAAAAAAAAAAAAAAAAAAAACATGGTTTTTTTTTAACATTTTTGAACAAAACTTTTCAAAATCATAAAACTTGTCACAAAAAATCCATTGAGAAATCCAATCTCTCTCTCCCCAAAAAGGTCTCTTTCTATGACAAGTTTCATAACAAGATAAAATTTGTACCAAAAAACTGCACGACTAGAAGAACTAAACACAAACTCGTTAACATAAAAGGAAAGTTTAGATTTTTCGAAAAGATAAATACCCCTAGATCGTTTTATGACTCTTGACACCACTTGTAGGTATTTACAAATGAATTAAAACACAAATAACCATAGGGGGAGGGAGGGGGAGAGAGAGAGAGAGAAAAAGGGAAAGAGAGATTGGATTTTTCAATGGATTTAGTTTATTTAGAGTTGCAAGGGCATAAAAACAGACCTACAGCGATCAGCAACAACATTTTTATGTAGAGAGAGAGAGAGAGAGAGAGAGAGAGAGAGAGGGGAGGGAGATCGAGGGAGAAGGGGAGGGAGAATGGGAGAGAGACGGAGAGAGAGAGAGAGAGAGAGTGAGTGAGTGAGTGAGTGAGACGCCTATTATACATACAAGAAGGGCCTTCATGGGTTTGATGGCTTGAACTATGGATTTGACTTGGATTAAATGAAATACATACATACACTAACTTAACTAATCCTAATTAAGTCCATATTAGCTGAACTAGATTACACTAAGTTCATAAATACTTAGTCTAATACATATAATTACAAGGATACAAGGTTGGTATAAGTATAAATGACCATCACTTCTAAAGCTAACAGTGTGGAATCAGGGTGTCCTCCTCATGTAATCTTCGATGATGGTCTTTTTAAATTGTAAAGCATGTGGAAATGTTGATGAAAGAAGATATTGCAAGTTGGTTCTTCTAGTATAGATACATGTATCAAAGATATTGTTTCACCCACTTGCTTTGTTCCAATCTTTTTAGATCTTTTGTTATCCACAGCCAAGTAGAAGTTTCATTGTACATTTGATTATTCTTTGGTTATGTAATGTATACATGTAGTATTTAATTATTAAATTTATTGTATGACTGAAGCTTAATATAATTTTATATAAGGCTTGTTTGTTATTGATTAATGTTTGAATATGAAAATGCCTTATTACCAACTATTGTTTCAAAGGAAAAAAAAGTATTAACCCAACTTGTGGGAGACATGTAAACATTTATGTGGTTTATTACATTTACAAATATAAGAACACATTCTATTTGTATTCGTATTATATGTGAAATAAACTGATTTTTTGTAAGGTTAAATATTATCTTGATATATTATTTTTGTTTATCTAATTCCTTTTGAACCTCGATTGATCGTACCTTGAGACAAATGTCGTTATTTTAAGATTATAATTGCTACAATTTAGAGTTCAAAATTATATTAAATAATTATTTTGATATGTATGACATATTGACGGTTGTAAAAGATATAAATGCAATTACGAAAGTTAAGAAGCGATATATATTTGATTTTTAAGTTGTTTTGTAGAATGTATATCCAATTATTATATATATATATATATATATATATATATATATATATATATATATATATATATATATATATATATATATATATATATATATATATATATCCAATTATTCTATATATATAACATTACACGATGGACCGAAATCCGAAGCATCAATAAACTAATATTTTAGTTTTATATACATAACATAAACAGAGTAAAATATTCATATGACATTAAAATATTAATAAATTTACCCAATAATGTAATGGACCGAGTTTAAAAAAATAAAAATTACAAAACACACACTGAACTTTTTAATATTTACGGCTTTTTTATATGACAAATTTTATTTGCCAAATATTTAACAGATATTTACCGGTTTCTTGAATAAAAAAAATACTGGCAAAAAGGACTCTCGATAACAAACAAAATAAGCCCAATATTGATATGCTTGAAACACGTACGATTTTATAAATAAAAAAATATTGAAGTTTAATATATAGTTTCTAAATTAAGAACTTTCAAGATGCACCATTAATCTATCAAATAACTTTAAAATTATCCTAAATTTTTTTAAAACTATAACGGTCAAAATGAGGCCCGCCGCAACACACTGGTACCTGACACAACATTCATTCCAAAAAAAGACGCAGTACGACAACTACAAATATAGCTTGACACAACATTTGTTCAAACAAATACAACACGTGTCGGCAAAAAACATACCACGATCTTACAACGAAAAGCATTACCTAATTTTGTATCGTTAAGCTGAATCAGTATATATAACGGGTTACTGCCACTCGTTATTATATATACAATTTTGAGCTTATATGCAAGTTTTCATTAAATAGAGTTAACTACATTTTTGGTGCTCGTGGTTTACCGGGTATAACGGTTTTGCTCCAATAGTTTGAAATGTAACGGATCTTGTCCAGAATTCGCTGACCCGTAACACTTTTTGTCCATCTTTACTATCACCGTCAGTTGACTAATGTTTGACCGTTAATTAAAAGGGTATTTGTATTTTGGTCTTTTCACACACCAAACACCACAAATCACCCCCTCACCCACAACTCACAATCTGTGTTAAAAGGGGTCCATTCACACACCAAACACCACAAACCAAACACCCAATATTCTCTCTCTCTCTCTCTCTGCTTTTATCACCATCAACCAACAAACACCCCTGCCACGACATCATCACCGAACCACCACCACCACCAAACCACCACGACACCACCACAAACCAAACACGCAAAACATAGTTCTTCATTTCTGCAAACCCAAGCTCTTTCTTCTTTTTAAAAACCGAACCCAACTACAAAACCAAGTTCTTTCTTCTTCTTTTTAAAACAAGAACGTGAATGGTCTTTAAGATCTTGATTGATCTCAGGTAGGTTCTTGTTTTTTGTTTTTGTTGTTTTTCGTTTTTGGTTAAAAAAGATTTAATATGATAAAAGGTGTTCTGATCGTTTTTGGGAATTGGTGATGATGGATTTTGTGGTAGCGACAATCGGGAGGGGGGGGGGGGGGAGGGAGGGTTAAAGAAGAAGATGAACAAGAAACAAGGTAGGTCTGAATTTGTATTCGGTTTGGGTTAAAGAATAAGAAAGAATTGGGTAAAGTGTTTTTGTGTGCGGTTTGGGTTAAAGAAGAAGAAATAAATCATATAAAAGGTTTTAGTTCTTGATGGGTTTTGGATCTTGAGTTCTTATAGGTTAGAGAAAAGGGAAATAGTTGGATCTGTGTTCGTATGTTTGATTTTTTTTGTGTTTTTGATACTGTAAATGTCTATGTTTTGTGTGTAAATAATAATAATAATAATAATAATAATAATAATAATAATAATAATAATAATAAAAGAAAAAGAATAAGGAAAAGTAGAGTGAAAGGATGGTATATTAGTCATTTCATATAACACGATGAGGGTATTTTAGCCATTTTACATATTTTAACTAGCCAAACTAACGGTCAACAAAAAAATGACCAAAAGTGTTACGGGTCAGTGGATTCTGGACAAGCTCCGTTACATTTCAAACTATTTGATCAAAACCGTTATACTCGTGGTTTACCGGATATAACGGTTTTGGTCCAATAGTTTGAAATGTAACATAATCATATCATATCATAACAGAAAACAGATCTAGGATAACATAATCATATCATATCATAACAGAAAACAGATCTAGGATGCATCCATACGCCTCTGAAAATTAGTGCACATTCATGGATCTGTTTTCTGGACAAGATCTGTTACATTTCAATCTATTGGACCAAAACCGTTATACCCGGTAAACCACGAGGACCAAAAATGTTGTTAACTCCATTAAATATTATTGATTCCACCGTCGAGTTTGAATGATTGTATTTTGGTTTCTAGAAATTCGTGTTCATGACATGTAGTTTTGTTTGTTACCTATTAGGGACTGGACCACATGTTGACTTAAATGTTAATATAGGTCGTTGATAATTAATTGATGAAGCGACCAAGTAAAAGAAATAACGATCATCTACATTAATAGAAACCAATGGGCTTGTGGTTCACTGGGTATGTCTTATTCAGTTAAGCGTGCCTAGTGGAGAGTAGTACCGGTTTGGGTGACCAAACCGGGAAGTCCTCCTTTGTGGACCACTGCCCTGTTGGTACGATTTCAAAGTCTTTCAATGAAGGTTTCAACCCACAAGGGTTCGAATCTGGAGAAGGCAGGGTTTACTTCAATTTAAGTGTCGTGCCTTCGGGCGGCTTAAGTTGAAGATTTTCCCCCCATCGGGTTTCAAATTGGACTTGGATTTCCCCAATGAAAGTCAATTTAAAAAAAAAAAAAATCTACATTAATAGAAACTCGACTGATTATAAGCAAATCTACAACGCTCTTTATTTTTTTATATAACAACGTAGTATTAAACAAATAGACCTCCTAGTGTTAGTTACAATAATGATTCAAACTCTCGCTCCATCAGGGTAAAAGTAAAATAAAGTAACTCCCAATACCGTCTTTCACGGTTTATGGGGGAGGTTAAGAAGTAGACAGCCTTACCCCTACCTAAAGTAGAGAGGTTGCTTCCGGTTTCTACCAAAAGTAGAAAAGGACCTCCGGCCTTGCAAGGGGTGAGGATCGAACCCTTGACCTCTGTCTCCACAGGCAAGGGTGTTAACCACTAGATCCAACCTTGCTCTTCACGCTTCATCTGGGTAATTAGTATAAAGTCCATAACAAAAATCATCTCATGAAATGATACTACTTGTAACGACTATAAGAGCAAGGGGTAAGGTAACCTCCCCCTGCGTTAAAATTTAACCGGGTAAGAAAAATAGGGTGTGTTAACTTACCGGGTATCAAAGGCAAGAGGTGTGTTAAGTTGGATGGGCAATCACTTAACGTGCGTTAAGCCAGGCAAAAAAAAAATAATAATAATAAAATAAAAAATCCACCCCTCTTTAACAGGGTTGAAATTGAAAATAATAATTTAGGTGAAGGTGAGTTATGCTACCGGGGTGAAAAGTCAAGAGTTAAGATTAAAAGGTAAAAACTGATGTGACGCTAACGTGGCAGTGAGTTAAGTTTTAACCTTACGTCACGTTACCGCATGCTCTAAGTAAAATATTTGATGATTACATCAATAAATTGTTGAAGTAGCCTTCAGTAGTAATAAACCAAAAGAATCATACCCAAGAGACCAAGTAAAATATGTATATCTATAGATAAGGGAATGACTTTAATATATATTTTATTATTAAAGAGGATAAAGATTGTTAATTAATCTCCGCTATATAACTCTTCAGTCTCATGTTTCATTCAAGCCATATCTCTTCCTCTTGTTCTTTTAAGAAAATGACTAGCTCTACAAGAAGGTTAGTTTTTATATATTGATCAATCTATTCATCATTTCATCATTGTATCCAACTTTTATTATAAATAAGTTTTATAGTACTATATAAATGTGAATAAGGGAAGAACAAAGAATAGTGTAAACACTAAACAACTAACATGTCAAGTAAAATTAACAGCCTTTCCTATTTATGCTACTCTATTTCCATAACTTATTAGAGTATATATTTTAGTGTTTACAACATGTATATTGTGGATCTTTTTGTTTTACAACTTTTATTGTTTTATGTAAACATGGGTTGAGCAAAAAAGTTACTAAGGTTCTATATATAGCTGATCAGTCAGTATTCAAAGCCTTTTTTACCAAGTCTAATATATCATGCGACTTGAGCAAAAAAGGATCATGGAATCAGTCGAAACATACTATAACATTTCTCTATACAGAAAAAAAAGCATGTTTAGTAAAAGTTACTAAGGTTACAGATGAATTTGTTGTAAGAGAAAGGATTATTGTGACAAATTGATATGCCTAAACATCAGTCTAACACGGTAAAATCAAAAGAACATGATAATGAGTTTCACAGTTTATAATAAAAATGCTTGGTTAATTAGTATGATTATAATAAAAATACTAGTATGATTATTGGGTATTTAATTTTATTACATGTGTTTATATAGTATAAGCTTAACATTAGAATATCTAGCAAAACCCTTCTATATGTTGTCTTTTATTTTATTTTTAATTTTGATGTTATTACATCTTAACAAGAAGTCTATTTACTTGGAACCAACTAGGATATACATATTGTGCTTTTTTACGTTGGTTATGCATCCTAGCTTATATATTCATGAATCATGAATCATGATCGTTTTTATACTATGTGCAGGCTGGAAGGTAAGGTAGCATTGATTACAGGAGCAGCAAGTGGTATTGGAGAGTGTACGGCGAAGCTCTTTGCTGAACATGGAGCAAAAATCGTTATTGCGGACATCCAGGAACAACTTGGTCAAGCTGTTTGTGAGGCCATAGGATCATCAAACTCGATATATGTCCATTGTGATGTAACGAATGAAGAAGATGTAAAAAACGCTGTAGATGTTGCAGTCGCCACTTATGGAAAACTTGACGTCATGTTTTGTAATGCAGGGATAGCAGATCCTAACAAATCACGCATCATTGATAATGAGAAAACAGACTTTGAGCGTGTGCTTAGTATCAATGTCACAGGTGTCTTTTTAAGCATGAAACATGCTGCAAGGGTTATGGTTCCAGCAAAATCTGGCTCAATAATATCAACAGCTAGCCTGGCTTCTAATATTGGTGGTGCAGCCTCACATGCTTATTGTTGTTCAAAACACGCTGTAGCCGGTTTAACCAAGAATCTAGCTGTGGAACTTGGTCAATTTGGTATTCGGGTCAATTGCCTTTCACCTTATGCAATGGTCACACCACTAGCCACAAGTTTCGTTGAGCTTGAAGGGGAAGCGCTAGAAAATGTAATGAACTCACGTGCGAACCTTAAAGGAGTGACACTCAAAACAGATGATGTTGCCAAAGCCGCTCTTTTTTTGGTCAGTGATGAGGCAAAGTATATTAGCGGACAAAATTTGTTTATCGATGGTGGATTAGGCATTGTTAATCCATCATTTAATATGTTTAACTATCCAGAAAATGCTTAAAATCAGTGATTTCATCTTATTATACGATCGTAAATTTTAATAAGAGTCACATGCACTATTCATTGGTTTGGAACCTACAATCTTATTGGCTTATTTTAACCATGAGTATATCTGATGTAACTTATTAGTGTGTTATTTTTTTAGCTAGGTAGTTATGAGTGTGGCTTATTATTTCTTTTACATACCTAAAAATGTCAAATGTGTTTATTCTAAACATCTTAAACACACTTATTTCATGTACAAAACTAAATAAAGTCCACACTTCTTAATCCGTGGATAAATAAACATGCGCATTTTAACTATTTTTGTGGTGTTAGCTGAATAAAACATCCAAGTTGTTCTATATTGCTCTTTTATGCTATGATGTAGCTTCATCTGGTTTGGTGTCTGATTTAAAGATATTTTAGATCAAGTTGATATAAATTTGGTGCTAGTTGAGTTAACGACTTAACAAGCATTTTTTTTTTTTTTTTTTTTTTGGTTTATCAACTAGGTTGTTTGGGCTTAAGTATGTTATTGTGACTGGTCTTTTGGATTTGTTGTGTTTTTATGAACTTTTTTCTCCGTTTATGGGTCCATTTTTGGGCCAAGACACTGAAACTTACGCATAACGACACTAGAATGAAATATTATAAGTTTATATTAAACCACGATGCATACGGCGTCGTTTTGCGTATTTTTTTCCCGCCAAAATGTGGCCCAAATCATTAGCCTATTTTCCTAGCCCAAGTGATCCACCAAACCGGTATGTGTGTGGCTCGTATAAAGCCGCCCTTATCTTCCAGAATCATCGCCACACACACACATACCTGCAACAAAAGCATAGCTGGATCCAGAATCTTCAGCTCATCCACAAGTGATGCGACGGCCGGTTGGTTATGTGGTGGTGTGATGGCTGAGGATGATGAGGGGGTACCCCAATTTGTGGAAGAGACTAACTGCAATCTTTCGCTTCCACTTAAAAATAATTCAGAAGGTCTGATTTTCTAATTTGGTTAGAGTATTGCTTTCTATTGTAAATTAAGATTAGGGTTCCTTTGTGTTTTTGTTTTTATGAATAGGGTATGATCTCTGGTTAAATTGGCCGTGATTGCCGGAAAATTGGTCTCTTGGAAAGTGTTTCGTCTAGGAAGCTAGGTGTTGCGCCGAAAAAGGTGTCGGTAAAGCTAGCTTCGTGTTCGTTTAAAGGTAACAGTAATGCTTTTGGTTATCTATAATACTATATAATGCATCTAATTCCAAGCCTAACTCCTAACAAAAAATTAAGATAAGGAGCTCCAATCATGAGGTGACATGTGTCACTTCTCAACTAACAGCAAGCCTAACTCATAACCAAAAATTAAGATAAGAAGCTCCAATCATGAGGTGACATGTGTCACTTCCCAACTTAAAATTCACATTTATTTTCAAATTGAAATATCTTTTTATATTTTATTTTTTTTTATGATCTAATTTCACCATATTTTCTAAAATTTTGTGCTCTTTAATTCAACATCCATTTTGATATATTTTTATGAGTTTTTAGTTTTTAGATTTTTAGTTGGTTTATTTTATTTTGATTTAAATTTTTACAACTTTAACCTTTATTTCAATTAATACAATATTGATTCGTCAAAATCATATACTTTTGGGGGAAGTGTTTGACGGGTAAGATATTGCTACTTTTCTATATGCGGGAATAATGATGTTATGGGAAAGCTATAGAAACCAAGCAAACACATACAACTAACGCATATACATTCGGAGTGTTGTGAAACAAATTCACTAAGCGGGTAGGGAATTTCGGGGGATAGTTGGGCTAGCAATTTATTTACTGATTTTATAACATAACTATATTTATCGCCGCAGCTGTACGCGAGTATCCAACTAGTTTTTCTTTAATTGTTTAGGATTTTGTTGTTAAAGAGTGCAAAAAAAATCTATATCATAGGTTGGGTAGGTGTTTGTTTCAGTTAATGGTTTTAACTTGTTATCAGGAGGTCAACATGACCGGGTACGGTCGTTTTGAATGTACTAGAAAGGGCAGTCTTGCCACCTACAGTAAATATGTTTGCACCTATTTTGTGTATCATACTGATTTTGTATTACCATCTCATGTGTTTCAATAGGTTTGTTTATGGCTTGAGGAGATGCAATCGGATATGAAATATGACATGGATGTCTACTTCTGGAAAGATGTTTTGAGTATTGTCAACTCTGATGAACTTCACACGGTGCATATAAATTCTCATAGAAAAACCTTATTTAGTCTTCTTTTTAAGTTTTTTATAATAGAATTAAAATGGTGACTGCAATAAAAATTGTCAGTTTGCTCACTGAAGTGTAAACAAGCTTATGGGCTTTTAGCCTAGTAAATAATCCCTACGGATTTTATATTAAATATAGAGATTGCATGCTAATATTTTTGTATGATTGCAGTATTATAATTATTTCATTAAGTTTTCATCAAGTGTTAAATACGACAGTTTTAGTTTCACGACCGACTCTAATAAGCTTGGTCATGACTGGACCACAGTTGTGTTATTTAACAAAAGAAAACTAATATTTATATATTTTACAGGTAAAAAGGAGGTATTTCTTGGAGAGATATGGCCTTTCAGCCGGTTATTATGACGCTAATTACAAGTGAGTTCAGCAGGTATATTGATAATTGGCTGTTCATTTTATATCATAGCACTTACACATAAAAGTGAAACGAGCATACATCTCTTGATGGAGGCATTACGGTTCACTCCACGGTGGAGCGAATGAGGTACGCTATCGGGTCGTGGTTCAAAACCAGATTCACATATTGCTGGCGGCGATATGCAATAAGGCCGCTTTTCCGGTCCTTTGTAAACCCGTGATATGTGGCTTTGGTTGTTTGATAGTGCTTATTTAAAGTTGAATAAGCAGTTTGGGAGCTGCTAATTCATACTATGTAACTACTTATTTTTACCTTAAACAAGTATGTAAGCATATCCAGAATACTAGCGACCAATGTTCTACGAATGAAGGCAAGTAAGTGTGATAGAAAGGGGTGTTTGCCAAAACTTAATTTGACTACAGGTACAAAAGGGTGTTTGACAACATTTAATCTGACTACTTTTCCGGTTATGTATCAAGTATTAAGGGGCCGTTTGAATCTTTGATTCTTTCATGATTCGTTGCATGTCAAACCTTACGATTGCGCTAAACCACTGTCAATGATGTTTTGCAGGCACAATTGGTACACTTGAGGTTGGGCCAAAAGAGGGTCAACTAAAGGATGATCGAGATTTCAGTTTTCCTATGGCCGATACTCCCTTAGAAGTAGTCACAACTGCTGCTGATTTTGCAAACTCTCCAATTGAACTCAGAGGTATTGGAGCTTATATAATTTATAATTAGGCTAATCCAAACACCCTTACGCTGTTCAAAATAGGCTAAGCAAAACACCCTTAGGAAAAATCAAGGCCGGGCTAAATGTCAGCATTTGTTTACAAGGTCCTGCATATGTGGTTTTTTTAGTGTTGCGGTTAAATTAGCGGGGTATTGGATATCAAATCTCACAAGCTCACTGCCGCATCGATTGAACATATCTGATGCTCGAAACTTCACAAGTAAACATTTTGATATCTAATCCTATATTAGGTTATCTAAATTTTTGTTGGTTACTTTTGGGATAGTTGTTTTTGGTAGTACTAGGCGTGTACCATCGACTTGGATCCTTGATAAAAAGTCGAAAGTGGAAAAAACAACGCTTTTCCTTGAAAAATAGATTTCTGCAAATTACATTGTTTTGCTATTTGCCTGTAACAAGGACTTTCCAAATCGTTTTCGAAACTTTTTCTCTTTTATTTCAATCGAAAGTATCCTACCAACGCAGGAAGTTGTGGTCGGTCGAGCCAATAGCAGCAACTTATACCGAACCAGACAAGGCCCGACGAGAATAATTGAAGATAAATTTACTCATTCACAAATCGATTTGTCTAGCGGTATTAACCCCCGTCACTAATGTTTTGGTTACGCAAATGAATCCTTTATCGCGTATTCGAACTACCTTGCAGTGAACAAGGTGCCACCCTTATCCTCCATGGAGTTTTTTTCGAGAGCTTACAAAGAACAAAAAACAGTACCATTTGCAGAAATACCAACAACAACAACAACAAGGGCTCACCGATAGAAGCAAGGGATCAACTTTGTACGCTCAAAGGCAATTTCGCCATCCGGAAGTTATATTTTAAGGTGAACAATATAGCACTTGAAATAGTCTGTGTTTAGTGTCGATCCTATACGTGCATATCTGAGCCTCATTTTTTCCAGGTTTTAGCAGTGAGTCTGATGGGTTATTGACATCAGGTGGTTGTGTACGCACCGTCAGCATTGACAGACAAGGTATCATCTTATCATAAGCTTTTTTGTATGAGGATTTGCGTAACTATTTATATGAGGATTTGCGTAACGGGTTAAAATAGGTTAACGAGTCAGGTTCAAATAGTTATTTTCGTCACCTTTGTTAAACCAAACAAAAATTACAATACCTTAAACATTCCGGCACAAAAAAAACCCCCAAAATTGATTAATCAACTGTTGTTGAATCCTGAAGCACAAAAAAAATAATAATAATAAAAAAGAAAAAAAATCAAACCCTAACACTCACGTTTTGATGATCTGATTTTCACGTATAAGCTTTATAAAATTTTTAAGTTTTTAGCCTTTAGATGTTGTCGCTTCAAAAGAAGCTGTATACATCATTACCATTCTTCAACGTGTTTAATGCAGCTGTTTGAGCGTCACAGCGGAACCGGCCACGTGTTAGTACTCCTTCGCAGTGACATTAACGAGGAAATTCTATCCGCCTGTTGCAAAGTACTTGCTTCAAGCTATCAATAAACAGGATCAAGATGACCAGGATCTTGCCCATGTAATATCATTATTATATAAGTTGACCAATTGTGCGCCACATAAGGTAATTAAGCACTACCTGAATCCCAAATTCTCTTAAATGGCAAAAAAACATAAGTTAATATGTAGTGGATGCTATCTCTTTGATCACTGTTATAAACTTTTAGATTTTAAATATGGCAAAGAACAAGTCTCCATTTTCCGTTCAGTTCGGGCTTTTGACAAAAGGGATGTTGACGTCTAAATATTACCAAGTGCATTAAGAAAACAGTCCATGTGAAGGGTCTTTAGAAAAGTGGCTTTAAAATGATGTTTGGTTGCTTAAATTTATGCAGCAAAGTGCTTCTAAGACGTTTTAGGTTGCTGAAATTTCTAAAAAAATGTACTATTATACATAATTGATGTCTTACAGCGCCTATATATTCTACTTTATTTATAGAAAATCACCTCGGAGGAAAAATAGGCACGCCCGCAACGCGGCGATCGTCGCCATTCTCGTATAGTTTAAACCAAGGCTGTCAAACTCGCGAGTTTACACGTAAGATCGTACGATCTTACGTGCACACCAGTAAAAATCGAGTAGGAACGTGGTAGGATCGCGTCTGAGGTAGGATCGTAAGTAAGATCGTAGGATCGCACGTAAGATCGACACGCGATCCGAGTTCACTTTTTTTTTTTTTTTTTTTTTTTTTTTTTTTTTTTTTTTTTAATCTTTTAAGTCCATCCCACTTGCTTATGCCAAAAAAACAAACGTGTGTTTTACTAATGTCTAATGAGTAAACCACTACTGTTTCATTTTCTAAATAGATTATAGTTTATATATAGTTTTCTAATTTTCTAAATAGATTATATAGTCTAAAAGTGTTCAATAGTTTAATTTATTTTACTTTACTTCACTGTGATTAAACTAATCAAATGGTATTTTTTGGAATGCCATTTATGAACGTTTGTTTTCTTGAAATCATGTTGATGGCTCGTATGTTTTGAGACATTTAGGACTGATGTTATTTAATATTATTCCACTAAATCGTTAATGTAACGATTGAAACTTGACTTTTTTGTGTTTTAGTATTATTTTGGTGTTTGAAATTGAACTTTGTCATTTTCAAGAAGATATTATATGAATTTATCTTTGACGTTGAGTAAAAATGTAAAACATTTTGACTCGTATATCATTTGTTTACAAAATATGACAAATTGGTAGGATCGTAGGATCGCGATCTGATCTTACGATCTCGATCTTGCAAAGACAAAAACGATCCTGCGCGGGATCGCGATCTTGACAGCTTTGGTTTAAACCATTTAGAAGAAAAAGCGAGGTATTATTGAATAAATTTTCTTTTATACAATAGATAAACCATATGTTAAAACATGGTTGGTAACTGATAGTTGAATTTTCTTCATAACAAAACACAAACCAAAAAAATAAGCGACTTATAACCCAAAGCATGTACACACCTTTTTGATGAGTTTTCGCCGGAACAACAACCAACAACTTCCATGTAGTTGTGTTACTGATTATTAAAATTAATTTTGTTATGTCGGGGAGAATCCGAGTGATCTACAATTTCTGGCCGATTGATGATTCCAGAAATTGTGTAGAAGTCGGTGATGCAAGCACTCCCGAATATTCGGGAGTTATCTGTGTGTGTTCTATATTTTAAAGGCGGTGAAAACTGTTGGGCCAAAGACGACAATGGATCGGACATCTAGCATGCCACAGAAAAAAGCAGGGAGCCCATACACATAAACGACGTCGTTTCAAATGCTATTTAGTATTATATGACATATTAATAGTTTAGAAAAGATATAAATGCAATTACGAAAGCTAAGAAATGATATATATGTGATTAGTAGTTTAAGTCGAATAAATATGCAATTTTTAACCTTTTGGTAGAATATATATGCAATTATTAGTTGAAGTTGCATATATGCATGCAATTTTGACCTTTGAAAGTTCTCGTTAAATTATTGATCCCGTTGCCAAGTTTGAATTATTTTAATTTGGTTTGAGAAATTTCTGTTCATGACATTTAGTTTTGTTTGTTACCTAGTTGTCGATAATTGATGAAGCGACCAATTACAAAGAAATAACGATCATCTACATTAATAGAAACTCGTAGGATTTTGCAAATCTACAATGCTCTTTATCTATACTACATATAATGCATGAAGCACTCTCTCTCCAAAATTTTCAGATTTACAAAAAATAATGCATAGCTTACAACACGTTAATGCACTTAATTTTCAGAATTATAACAAAGTAAGCATATTGTACAACAAAAAACAGCGTGACATCATTTTAAGACCAAAATTCTACCATACAACATTAATGCTATTAAAAACACCCCCTCACCAAAAATTACAACCATTTAAGCACAATGTACAATAGATTTTAAGTGAATACTAGTCATAAAACACAAAGCACAAATATGTAAAGCACAATGATTTTAAGGTCAACAATCTATTCAACACATATAATTAATAACTAATTAATTCACCCCTTCACCAAAATATACAATCATTTAACCATAATGTACAAGCTAATCAAGCTACTAAGCCAAGTACTTAAAAATAAAGCCATTAGGCTGGGCATAGTGGTCGGTCGACTGGACCGGTTGCCCCTGATCGAGTCGCCGCCACTACAACCACAAGATCGATGGTCGGACGGCTCCAAAATTCACAAACCAGTCACCCCCTCGACTAATTAGTGCATTCCACAAAAGAAGAAAAAAAATGTACCGTTACATATCAAAACAAAAACGAAGATGAAACAAAAGAAGAAAAGAACAATCATCAATCAAGCCAAAACAAACATCAAACTTATGTCTGGGGAGGTTGAGATGTAGACAGCCTTACCCTTACCTACCTAAGGTAGAGAGGCTCCTTCCAGTTCTATCTAAGATAGGAAAGGACCTCCGGCCTTTTGTAAGGAGTGAGGATCGAACCATTGACCTCTAGGTTAAGATGCACGAGGTTTTCCAACTAATCCAACCCTAAAATTATTGTTATTTGTAAATTAATCGTTAAATAAAATATGACCGCATAACATCACATTACCAAAAAATATAGTCACATGATACCCGCCGCCGCATCGCGCGGGTACCCTGCTATTTATTTTATATAACAACGTAGTATCAAACAAATAGACCTCATAGTGTTAGTTACAATAATGATTCTAACTCACGCTCCATCAGGGTTGAAGGTTATTATAAATTCCATAAAAAAAAATTATCTAATGAAATGACACTACTTGTAACGACTATAAGTAAATATTTGATGATTACATCAATAAATTGTTAAAGCAGCCTTCAGTAGTAATAAACCAAAAGAATCATGCCCAAGAGACCAAGTAAAATATGAATATATAGGTAAAGGCATAACTTTAAGGTAAAATCTTTTGTGCTAATGAAAATGTATTATAGTCATTATTTTCTTTTTATATGTATCGAACAATTTTTTTTTTCTATTATGTGTACTAAATTTTTTTTTTTGATATTTTTGTGTACTTTATTACCATTTTGCCCCTCCTATGTTAATAAAATGAGATGCAAAATGGTTATAAAGTACACAAATATGCCTAAAAAATCAATTTTAATACACAAAATAGAAAAAAATATATATATTATTTGATACATATAAAAAGAATAAGTGACAATTATATTTTGATGCCATTAGCCCAAATATTTTCAAGAAAACTTAGGTATTTCTATTATTATACATGTCTAAAGATATATAGTCATTTATATTTTATTATTAAAGAGAATAAAAATTGTCAATTAACCTCCACTATATAACTTGATCAGTCTCATGTTTCATTCAAGCCATCTCTCTTCCTCCTGTTCTGGCAAGAAAATGACTAGCTCTACAAGAAGGTTAATTTTTATATTGATCCATCTATTCATCATTGTATTCAACTTTTTATTATAAATAAGTTTTATAGTACTATATAAACGTGAATAAGGGAAGAACAAAGAATACTGTAAACACTAAATAACTAACCAATTAACATGTCAAGTAAAATTAATAGCCTTTTCTATTTATGTTACTCTATTTCCATAACTTATTAGAGTATATATGCTAGTGTTTACAACATGTATATTGTGGTTCTTTTTTGTTTTATAACTTTTATTGATTTATGTAAACATGGCTTTGCTAGTAAAAGTTACTAAGGTTCTATAGCTCAGTAAGTATTTAAAGCCTTTTTTGCCAAGTCTCATTTGTCATTTACCATGCGACTTAAGCAAAAAAAGATCATGGAATCAGTGGAAACATAATATATATATATATATATATATATATATATATATATATATATATATATATATATATATATATATATATATATATATATATATAGAGAGAGAGAGAGAGAGAGAGAGAGAGGTGAGATCATGAAAAAAACCCACTTTGATAGAAAAGTGTACAAATCTCACCCTCCCATTTCCCCTTCTTTTTTTTCCAACTCAAGGGGCCTTATTGTAATTTTTTATATTTTCCAAAGGCTGTTTTGTGTTTCATCTAATTTTGTTGTGCCACAATAGTATGTTTGAGTTTTTTTGTTACTGCTCGCATTTTAGGAATTCACCCGATCAATTATTTTTTTAAGGGTTGTTTTGCATATCATGTCATTCTTTTATATTTTATAGAGCAGTATTGCAACGCTTGTTGCTTTCGAAACACAAATATCATTTAAAACATGTATTAAAAGACTGATTTTGGTTACAAACACAACAACAAGAAAAATGAAACGATTATAAAAACATCAGCAAGAAAAATATAAAATAAGACTTGAATTGTCCGAAATATAATATGCTTTAAGAAAGCCATTAATAGTATGCTTAAATCTTTCAAGTTGGGTAAACAGTAAATTGAAGCAAAAGGGTAAACATATAGTAAAGTAGCCAGGATTGTCAAACAAAAGCTTCATGTTTATCACTAGTCTCTGGTAATTTTCTTCATTCATTTTTCTTCATCTTTTCGGGTCTTTTCTTGGTATCTTATAGCTCCGAGACATACCTAGTCCATTGGCATCTGGATGGAGAATCACCAGGCTTCCAACCAGGTGGAGGAGTCCAAAAAGGTTCTCAGCGTCCTTCCTGATTTTAAGAATATCAGCATCCTCGAGCTAGTATTCCATCATACCAAAAGCATTATGTGACCGCCGGAACCGTAATGTGCCACCAGGATTCACCTCGTTTGCAACATGCTTGAGGAGGTGATCTATGAGCTTAGTGTCGCCAAAATGCCTACAACAAAACTTCAGCAGTTACTATACACTATTAAACTATCATGACCTCCAATTAGCACAACATAAAATATAACTATTCATATACTTGTTCATTCTTAAATCTACTGATACAGGAACTGACTATTAAGAACTGTTTATTGACAATTATCAGATAAATAGTTTCAAAAAACAAAACCAGACACCACCAAAGACAAACAATTCACTTATTTTGGGGGGTGTTTGGAATTGCTTATTTAAAGGTGTTTATCTCCTAAAAAATAAGCAGGTTGATACCAAACACATTGGAACAATGTAATTATTTTACACCAGTTATACCAAACCAAAATCTTAATATAAACAACATACCAGACCCATCTGTATCAAATAGCTTGAAAGCTTCTTTGATCTCCTGCCTCTTTTACCGAGTCAACCCATGATGACGCCCTCTGGGCTTGTCTTTCTTGGATGGTTCTCCGTAAACCCCCTAAGAAAGAAATCAAATTTAAGAACCACATTGTATCTTCTCTTTGATGCACTAATTATACAAACAGATGCATTAGTTGCTCATTGTAACAAGATTAGACATTAACCATTTAGATCAACTTCAAACGGGTTATGTAGTATTGAATTCACCATATAACTAATCATTAGTTTCAATTTGACACTATACTACTTGGTTTGGAACGTCGACAGAACACCTCACTGAAGTTCAAAACTCAGTGGTGATACCAACTCGGTAACCAATTATTGGAGGTGAATCCCATTGCTAAAACTACACTATAACAAACAAAAATGAAACAAGCAAGTGAACTGAATTTCGCACACAATAACTTAGGCATGAAGCAACAATTCTTGGTTTAAGTACATTGCAATATAGTAGGACTAGATGGTACACACTACTGAATCAAGGGCATGCAAATGGATTCACTAATGTGTCCAAACATATGCATTAAACAT
>JARVZY010002626.1:0-40000 GCA_030686995.1 Artemisia argyi
CCCCTCTACTTACCCAAATACTTACCAACCCCACAATACCAAATACATTACATGAAGTCCCTAACACCCATCATGAGCCACTTACACCTAATGCTCACACGGGTTTACCCAATAGCCCACTACCCGCATCTCAACAGCAACTTAATAGCCCAACAACCGCAACCCAAAATCAATCACCGCCAGCCCCACAACCTCCTGCACACACAACCATCCCCATCGCCTCGGCCCAACCTACACAACCTACCACCGAACCACCCCGTACTCACCGCATGGTCACTCGGTCTCAATCAGGCATTGTCAAACCCATTGAACAACTCTCGCTTCATACTTCTTCTATAACACCCTTACCTAAATCTCCATTCCTCGCTCTTCAAAATCCTCATTGGAATATTGCTATGTATGATGAGTATAATGCGTTAGTTAAAAATGATACTTGGATTCTAGTACCACGGCCCTCTGGTGTTAATTTGGTGAGATCTATGTGGTTGTTTAAGCATAAATTTCATGCTGACGGGACTTTGAGTTGTTATAAGGCTCGTTTAGTTGCCAATGGCAGCAGTCAGCAACTTGGTGTTGATTGTGATGAGACCTTTAGTCCGGTTGTTAAACCAGCTACCATTCGCACTGTTCTTAGTCTTGCGGTATCCCGTAAGTGGCCTATTCATCAGCTTGATGTTAAGAATGCTTTTCTTAACGGGGATTTATCCGAGACCGTATATATGCACCAACCGCCGGGATTTGTAGACCCCCGGTACCCTCATCATGTCTGCCTTCTCCAGAAATCCTTATATGGACTAAAGCAGGCACCTCGTGCTTGGTTTCAGAGATTTGCTGGCTATGCTACTAGAGTTGGATTTTCTAATAGTCGTTGTGACTCTTCATTATTTATTCTTCGACAGGGCTCTCAAGTGGCTTAGTTACTTATCTATGTGGATGATATTATTCTTACAGCCTCCTCTACTGCCCTTCTACAGCAGATCATTACTTCCTTGCACAGTGAGTTTGACATGACTGATCTTGGGCCACTTAATTATTTTCTGGGCATTTCTGCTACTCGGCATTCTACAGGTCTCTTTCTATCACAGCGGAAGTATGCTACTGAGCTTCTTGAACGTGCTCACATGACCAACTGTAACCCTTCTCGAACACCAGTTGATACAGAATCCAAACTGGGTCCTGAAGGTGTTCCAGTTCAGGATCCTACTTTATATCGCAGTCTTGCAGGTGGTCTTCAGTATCTCACATTTACTAGACCGGATCTCTCCTATGCTGTACAACAGATTTGTCTTTACATGCATGATCCTCGCGAGCCACATTTAGCCGCCCTTAAACGTATTTTACGATACGTTCGTGGGACTTTGGATTTTGGTCTACACCTATATTCATCCTCTACCACTTCTCTTGTTGGATATACAGATGCAGATTGGGCGGGTTGCCCATCCACACGACGGTCTACTTCAGGATACTGTGTTTTTCTGGGCGATAATCTCCTTTCTTGGTCTTCCAAGCGACAGCACACCATCTCCCGTTCTAGTGCCGAAGCCGAGTACCGGGGTGTTGCTAATGTTGTAGCTGAGACCGCATGGCTTCGTAACCTTCTTCGTGAGCTGCACTCTCCTCTTTCTATTGCCACTCTTGTCTACTGTGATAATGTTAGTGCCATCTATTTGTTTGCCAACCCTGTTCAACATCAACGGACCAAACATATTGAGATTGATATACATTTTGTCCGTGACATGGTTACTGCTGGTCAAGTTCGTGTTCTCCATATACCCTCCCGTTACCAGTACGCAGATATCTTCACTAAGGGACTTCCTTCAGCCTTATTTGAAGATTTTAGATCCAGTTTGAGCGTCCGGCTTCCTCCCGCTCCAACTGCGGGGGAGTATTAGTTTGTATATATTTATTATGATTGATTTCACATTTACTATGATTGATTTAGGATTAGACATTTATTATGGTTGATTAGCTGTGTTTTGTAATATGATTAGAGGGTAATTGCACTTGCCCATAATAGCTTATGTATCCTATCTATATGTATCAGTTTTCATTCGAAGGGAAAACATCAATAAAAATATACCTTACTTCTTATTCTTTCATTAAGTTGTATCTTATTAATACACTATATTTTCAACCGACTTTATGTAAAGCCAATTTTTTCAACTTGAGAAAGAAAACAAGTCTTTATATGTAGGTCACTCAAACATAAATAATTTACAATAATAAAACACTACTTAAACTTTGAGTGATTTTTATAATTAAAATAAAGTTAGAATAACTAAATTGAAACAAATTTCAAACTTAGTTTTTATTTCACGATTTTATCCCGTCTCAATAAATTTCACTTACTATAAATAATATTTTGTTAACTAAAAAGGAAACATGGTTGCATTGAACGAATTATAACTATATATAATACATCTATGGTGCATATGGGTCATGTGGAAGTATGGAACACAAGTGAGTCAAAAATGTCACCTAAGAAGTTTCATGGTAATTTTCATGTATTTTTTAGTTTCGGAACTGCATTAATTTGTATGGTAGTGGTCCATGTTAAGTTAGGATAATGTAGGAGGCCATCAATCAATATACACCATTCGGAGTTAAACATCATTAGATCATTATTGCATTTTTCTTTTGAACGGCAATTGAAATAGAAACTAGCAAGGAGCTAGACCAAGTTACAAGGGGTGGATAGAGCATTACAAGGGTGATTAAACCACTCTATCCAATTCAATAAAGGTTTCTTACATCGACTAACAATCCAATTAAAAGATAAGATCTTGATGTCATTGAAAATAAGATCCTTTGATGGTTTCTTCTGTGAGAATACGACACTGTTTCTAAAACGCCATAAGGACCAAATTGTAGTTTGTATCACCGCATCGAAGAATCTTGAAAATTTAGCGTCAACGGGTAAGTGATCTGCCAATTGAAAGACATCTTGGAGACAATGAAATGTGGTGTTGGGTATACGCCACCATTTTTGAACATTTATCCAAGTGTGTCTCGCGATCCTGCAATCGACAAACAAATGCTCTTCCGTTTCAATGGCATCATCACATATGGGACATCTCACGGAATCTAAATCCACACCCCTTCGATCAAGATTGGCACGGGTCGCCATCCTACCATTTAAGACACGCCATGTATTGATGTTAATTTTCAAAGGCACTACTTTGTTCCAACGAGTTGGGGAAGCAGATACAGATTGAAGCATAGAGTTGATGAAAGACCTCATGCCCTTAACAGAGAAGCACCTTGAAGCATCGATAATACATTCCCATCTATCTTCAACATCTGATAAATAAAGATTAGATAAAAGACTAACCAAACTTATGAGTTCTTCAGTTTCTGGTCCAGACCTTGGTTCCCTTTGCCAAACCCACTGGAAGATCAGCCCAGGAGGAAAATATGGGCTCATGGGCACAATATCAGTCAAATGAGCAGATTGCAGGCCAATGAGGGAAACTTGGGAAGTGGGATTTCTATCACAAACAAGACAATCTGGATTTCTGTCCAAACGATAAAGGCGAGGAAATGAAGCAACCAAAGGCGTATCACCAATCCAAATATCGTTCCAAAAGCTAGTACTTTGACCATTTCCCAATTTTGATTGATGTTGATTTTGAGGAGGTCATCTTTTATCTTCACAATATGATACCAAGGCTCGGAGATGGATCTAAGAGAAGAGTTATCATTAAGTCCACCCAAAGGTCCATGGATAGAACAAATAACTTTGCGCCAAATTGCTTGATTCTCGGTATGGAATCTCCACCACCATTTTACTAGCAAAGCTTGATTGCACGTTCTCAAACTATCAATTCCAAGACCACCTTGATCACGAGGAGAGGTTACTTTTTCCCAAGCAATCCAAGGGATTTTATTGTCATCCAAACACCCACCCCAAAAGAAATTTCTCCTAATGCCTTCAAGTTGATTGATTACCTTTTTAGGAGCCTTAAAAGTAGAGAAATAGTAAACTCCCAAGCTGCTGAGAACAGATTTAATAAGTGTGAGTCGTCCACCAATAGAGAGAGTCTTGGATTTCCACTTAGAGAGACGTTTATGAAATCTTTCAACAAGAGGATTCCAATTGAGACACCTCGACATGTTAGCACCAATAGGAAGTCCTAGGTAAGTGCAAGGAAATTGAGATGCAAGGCAACCAATAGATGAAGCAAGTGAATGTAAATCAACACTAGAGATACCAATTCCAAAAAGTTTACTTTTGTTGAAGTTAACTTTGAGACCTGAGGCGAGCTGAAAACAAGCAAGAATTCTCGACAAATTCTTAGCATTATCTCGAGACCACTCATCCATAATTAAGGCATCGTCCGCAAATTGGAGGTGTGAGATGTGAATCTTGTCTTTGCCCACTTTGATGCCACGAAAAATATTATTGTTCGCTGCTTCAAGAAGAGCAACATTTAGAGCTTCAACCGCCAAGATAAACAAAAAAGGGGAGAGGGGGTCTCCTTGCCTAAGACCTCTTTCAATCTTAAATTCCTTTGTTGGCGATCCATTAACAAGAACCGAAGCGAAAGCCGAATCAAGGCAAGAATGAATCCAAGTCCTCCATTTAGAACTAAAACCCATTTACTCAAGAATAGAAAATAAAAATGACCAACTCAATGAGTCAAAAGCCTTTTCAAAATCAACTTTGAGGAACATAATGCGCTTCTTGTATTTCTTAGCCCAAGAATGATCTCGTCCACCATGAGTGGCCCGTCAATAATTTGGCGCCCTTTTATGTAAGCCATTTGAACCTCACCAACAACCGAAGAGACTACATGAGAGAGGCGGTTAGCAAGAATTTTGGCAATAATTTTATATTGACTACCAATTAAGCTAATCGGACGAAAGTCACCAACAACTAAAGGGTCATCCACCTTGGGAACAAGAGTGATAAATGAGGAATTGCACCCTCGAGGGATGAGGGCTGAAACTTCAAACTCTTTAACATAGGAAACAATGTCATGTTTAAGAGTATCCCAATGTTTTTTGAAGAACTTAAAGGTGAAACCATCGGGACCCGGTGCCTTGCAACTACCACAATCCCAAACTGCCGCTTTGATTTCCTCAATGGTGAAAGGGCAATCAAGAGAGAGCGAGTCTTCTAAGGATAGTTGTCTAAAAAGATTACTAGAAAAGAGTGGTCTTGACCCATTCTTTTCTTTAAAGCGGTCACAAAAGTAATTGTAAACATGGTTTTTAATTACCAATGGTTCTGTGATCCAATTTCCATGTATATTAAGCCCATTGATTCTTGACCGATGACGCCTGCTATTGATTATACCATGAAAGAAGCGCGAGTTCTCATCACCTTCAGCTGCCCATTGTAACTTAGCTTTCTGTCTAAGGTCTTTCACCTTACGATGTTCAAAATCGGCAAGAAGCTTGATAGAATTATTCCTTTCTTCAACCTCAGTGGGTGAAAGAGAAGTTGACTCGGCTTTGTTGTCAAGACTGTCTATCTTGTTTCGAAGATCTAGACACATCTTTGTTTCAGAATGTTGGACACTAGAACGCCATTGCCTGATTGATCTTTTAAGCCTTTGTAATTTTATCTTGAATCCAACTGCTGGAAGCCCGTTAGTACATGGTGAACCTCTTGTCTGCAGCCCAGTAACCGGAAGAGTCCAGGAGTCTTTAAATAAGGCAGGGAACTCATTATGATCTATCCATGAATTTTATAGCTTGAAAGGAGTTGGGCCGTAATCCGGGGCTGAGTTTTTAAGAATAACAGGTGTGTGGTCTGAAAATTCTCTTGGGAGAGCACATACATTCGAGTTCGGCCATAGATGTAAAACATGATTGGAAACAAGAAAGCGGTCTAACTTACTATGCTTTGAGCCGAGGTTGTTCATCCTTGTAAATCTTTTACCACCCATTTGAAGATCACAAAGACCTGAAGTGTGAATAAATTCATTAAACTTGGCTGCACTTCTACGATCAAAAAGAGTCCCTAAGCGTTCCGTTTCAGACCTTACTTCATTAAAATCTCCAAAAATAATAGAAAAATCATTATGATTATCAATTAGCCTAGCAAGGTTATTCCAAAGCAACTCTTTATCATGATGATCTTGGGAAGCATAAACAATTACCATCAAACAAGATGAATCAATGTTGCGCCATCTGCCACGAAGAGCAAGGAACCCTTCCCCTTCCATAGAATCGGTCAAAGTGAACCAAGATGTATCCCAAACCGCAAGAATGCCACCAGACTTACCATTCGAACCCTTATAAATGAAATTAAAGGGTGAATTATTCCAAAGAGATTGGACAGTAAATCTATTCAAATTACCAGTCATGGTTTCTTGAATACCCATAAAAGTCACCTTATGCTCTGAACAAAGCCTTTTTAACCAAGATCTTTTATGATCCTCCCCTACTCCCCTTATATTTATAGAGAGAATGTTCATTGATAAATATTGTGCTCACCATTTTCAAGGATACATTCAACATCACTATCCTTGCCATCCATCTTAAACCCGATTTGGTTACCCACGTGTATGATGCTTGCAACCTCGTTTGAGTCGGAGTTCATGTCTTGATCAACATTAGACAAGATTCTATTATTGCAACGCTGTATCTTAGAGAGGGAGTCAGAGATTCCTTCACTGTCACACGAAGTCAAAGTGGGTTGTAATGGTTGGGTGTTAGTTTTTCTTTTGTTATGTCGTGACTTTTTGGGTTGTGTAACACAACCTCTGACTCCATTTAACGGATCTATAAGCCTGAGGGAAGTAAATCTTTTCTTCCTTGTGGTGATTGGGTTTTTTGTACAGTGGTTAATGATTGGAACAGAATGAGAGCGTTTACTGGTGGAAGAATGGGTGGTCTTCCTTGATCGTTGTGGACTTCCTGGGCTTGATGGGCTCTCTTGTTGGGGTAATGGTTTGTGGGCTTTATTGTGGACTTTTGGGTGAGCACTATTTTTCCCATCAGAATTATTATTATTACTCGTAGAAAGAGAAAGGGAGAGGGTAGGACAAAAAGAAGGAACATGTGTTGACCTAACCTTAGAATCATAGTCAACCGTAGGTATGTCCTTGACCCCATGCATAGACTTGGATGTTGACTCTTCCTCAATATGGCCTTCTGCATGCCTGATAGAAGAGTTGTGCCCATTTTCCTTTTCCATGTTAGGGTTATTGTCAGAAG
Organism: Artemisia argyi; assembly: GCA_030686995.1. Classification (NCBI taxonomy): domain Eukaryota; kingdom Viridiplantae; phylum Streptophyta; class Magnoliopsida; order Asterales; family Asteraceae; genus Artemisia; species Artemisia argyi. Next base: position 7,168 of record JARVZY010002626.1, read on the forward strand.
GCACATTTGAATTCATTTCAACATGTGACTCCTCACCGGAAAAGTCACCCTTACCGTCATCACCATGTGCATCTTCATGTTGATTTTCTGAATGAACAGCAACATCACCCTTGATGTTTTCACCATGTTGATTTTCAACATTTTCCTTTTCCATATTAGGGTTATTGTCAGAAGGCACATTTGAATTCATTTCAACATGTGACTCCTCACCGGAAAAATCACCCTTACCGTCATCACCATGTACCTCTTCATGTTGATTTTGTGAATGAACAACATCATCACCCTTACAGTTATCACCATGTTCGAAATGATTATCATCTTCGTATTCGAAATGATTATCATCTCCATGTTCGAAATGATTGTCATCTCCATGTTCATTATCACCATCATCTGAGTAATCCTCTTCATCAGAAGATGAGTCAATAAGGTAACCATTAAATAACGATTCAACATCTTCATCAGTTTCAAAGACACGAACTGGTATGATTTCTTTGTTCACTGGAACAAGTACCGTTTCGTGAATGAAATCCAACTTATCAGTAAGGATACATACTCTTCCTGTGGTGCGGTTGAATTGTCTCTTGTTACAATCCTCCGCGATCATAACAGTACCCCAATGTTTTGCGATGCTCGAGAATGGGTTAGACAACCATAGCTGTGGTGGGAGACCAGAGATGGCAATCCAGGTGAGCCGTTTTGAGATACGAAAGTCGGTGTTCCATGGTTTAAGGGACATGAAGTGGGAATTGAGGGTGGAGTTGGAAAGTGCTTTAGATGCAAGATCATGGTTAGGGAGTTGGATAAGAAGGTAAAGACCACCTAAATATTTTATGGAAAAATCTTCAAAACCCTCGTCAATGATAAGGTTATGTGTATTGGTTGCTCCTGTGACTGATTTTAATTCGGCAATAATGGAGGTGAAGGTGCTTTGTTTTGGGGGATCAGGGATGGTAAAGTGAGTGTTGAGGGTTTGGTATGCAGTGGGTGTGGGTTTGGGAGTACCTTTAAGGATGTCAACATAAGAGTTGTTCTTAGAACCAGCCAAATTGGTAGCAGTGTGAGGAGGTTGAGCAGTGCGGTGGTATTGGTGGTTGATTCTGAGGCCATCCATTCGACGTTGGAATCGAGCAATGTTGCATCTTAATTGTTGTGTGCCTATGCAGATGGTGTTTAGCAATCTCTCTAAAGCAGATGGGTTGGTTACATCTTTGAACCGAGAGAACCCAAATCTCTTCCCTTGGTTGTTGCGTTTCCTAGCAATAAAAAACGTCCTCAACCCTTCCATATTTAGTGAAAATCTCCTTCATGACTGCATGATCCCACTTGCATGGGAAGTTTGTGAAGTAAAAAGTTGTGGTATTGTTACAGTTGGTGGTGGTATGGTTTTCTTTGGTGGGTGGGATGTTTTTGGAGTGTCTGTTTTTTTTTCCGATAACCCATGTCCAACCATCATGCTCCTCTCTCTCCTTTGACCTTTGGGAGGAAAAGTCTTCCATCTTTCTTTACTCTTTCTAGATCATTATTGCATAAAATCAATTTTCTGAAGCTCAAAGCTAGCAATCATATACAATTAAGCCATCATTGGAATCCCGTACACTCAATTCATGATCTCCCAAACAATTACATTTTTTGGACGAAGCTTGTTGAGCTGCATGGAACATATTATGAAAATCACATATATATACATTCCCTTAATTCAGAGACATATTAGATAATTAACGTGTGAAAGCTTGTTGAGCTTACATGGAACATATTTCTTTTTAAGTAAGAACGAGTTGGATATATCCGCGCATTGTAGCGGGATGAAAAATTAAGCAACAATAAGCATTCGGTTTCTTTTGCAACAATAATTACATGTTATCATCTTTAACAAATATCATATCTTTTTTATAAAAGCTTGAAATTACCTTTGTGAAGTGATGTAACTTACATGGACTAACTATTTAATATTTTGTAGCATAAGCAATACATAAAGTTAATTCAGGGACCGTTAATGAAATTGATAGATAACTGACTATCTGTGTAATTCCTTGTTACACAAATAGTTAAATGTTTAACATATGAACTGTTTTTGCGATCACATACATTTAACGACAGAGACAAATTTTGCAAGCTGTTAAAGACTGTTTTGAAATGTAACTAAATTGACGGCAATTTACCATCTATTTACTTTAGTAATTACTGGTTTAGGGAACGACGAAAGGACGATAGCTCCTCTACAGGCACCTTCACAACATCAGTACGATGACCCAAGTCTTTATTCTCCCTCTTTGAGAAGGATCTTGGAATAGATGTTGCAATTTGCGTTATAACGCTCTACCAAATCTCTATCTTTTTTCGCATGCCTTGTTGGGCGAACCATATTCGCTTGGCTACTCCTTCCCTGACTCCCTTTATCAGTGCTCCAAAGACCAGTTTTGCAATAAAGCGCAAAATCTTCACAATTATCATTCATTAAATCATACTTTCCATACCCATTTTCGTACAAATACATAGTCCTATGCATCACTTCTTCTGGTGGATCAGATTCCGCCATAGTGCATGTTCCACCAACGGTCTTTGCCAAAAGATACTCACGACTTGCTTGGTATTTGAATAGGTATAGTGACCGCTGTTTTAGGAAGCAGTCTATGCAAGACACCTTTACACCACTTCCGGCTACTTTCTCTAGCCCACAATAGGACATGGAACAAGGGCCTTTTTTCTTATGATCAGTACCACTTGATAATATCTTAAAGGGTGCTAAAATGTGAGAACCCTCATCCTTTCTTTTATCGTTCACAAAATGAATAACTTTGCCTTCCCCGACGAAGATGCCTGTACATGTTTCTTACAAGTTAGCTTCCAAACAAATGCAGAAACACAAATCTAATTACGTACTAGTTAATGAGTTAACTAACCGTGGTGACTATATAATTGCTTCCTCCAAGTATATATATGGTCTCCTTCCTTAAGCTCGGATCTCTCGATTTTCTGGGAAAATATGTCCAGTGGTATCGATTAAATTTGTTCATGTCATTGAGGCTTAGATATGTGGTCATATATAAGAATGTGTATTAATGCATGGAGGAAAAAGAAATGAAAGTGCCTCTAATGTTTTTAACAAGGTGTTAATCGCTTGACTTTTGAATATTTCAACCTTTTGTTTAAGAATCATTCCTAAGTCAATTTCACCAATGAGAGGTGTACGTAGACGGAGTCAAACCTCCTAAACCAATCAAAGCAAATATAGCTTCTTCACATATTTGATTATTTTTGTTGATATTGATGTGTTAGGCTACCTGTAATGGTGAATACATATGGATGCCGCAGTCATCACTGGCAGCTCAGCTTTTTTCTTTTACAACATAATTGTGACCTTGTTGATGTGTTAGGCTACCTCTAATAGTGAATATGGAGGCCGCTATCATCATTGTCAACTCAGCTTTCTCCCTTTACAATAATCTTCATGACTAACTTGTCGTAATGGTGACCCTGATCACTTTTTTTTTTTTTTTTTTTTTAACATTAAAATTAAAATTTTATTTGTATTAAATATTACATTAATAATTCAAATAAAGTTAAAAGCATTAAAATAAAACTTAAAAACTTGGATAATAGTCTAAATTATATTTTTCCTTTATTATTCGCTTCATCTCCAACTTCTTCTTTAGTTGTAGTCCGATCAAATGGTCATCGCAAGAATGAGTTTTGTCCCTTTTCTTTTCATGTTGAAATTGAAATATTTGACGTTGCAGCTCAAGTTATTCTTGCTTTTGTGCGGTCTTATGTTCTAATTCCATTTGCTATTTACGCGTCTGTTCTTCCAATTTCATTTGTCGACTTCAACGAGTACACATGGACCACCCAAAACTAGAGCCGTAGAATATCTTGACTACCAAAATACGGATTCATATCTTCATCAAAATAAAATGGTTAACCAGAGAATATCGTTGAGAAGTTTGAGCTTGGTCTATTTGTTGGTTAAACGGTGATGGGGAATCTTGTAACATTTGCGAACGATACATTTGGGATTGTTGTTGTTGGTACATCGGTTGGTTAAACGGAGGTTGGAATAGATTGTTTGGATAAAAAGGTTGTTGTTGTGGTGGTTGTGATTGAAATTTAGTGGGTGGTGAGTGACCTGTCAAACGAAAACTAGGATCCAGTGTTGGAAAGTTTGGAACATTTTGTTTGCGTCAGGATTTTAGTGTTTTGGTTTTTTAGACACTATGTGAGATGTGAAGATTATACTATGATTGTTTTGAAATAGTGTATAAAACAAAGAAGTAATTGGGTGTTTATAAGGTAAGCTATTAAAAAATTAAAATAATTCTTTTATATAAAATAAAGTGACCCAACCGTTACATTTTTAGCCATTTAGTTTGTTTTGAGTGTGCAGTGAAATTACAACTAACTTCTTTTTTATTTCCTTTGTATAGGACGTGTCGGAAGGAAGGAGGCTCGTTTCGATGCCGTGCTCAGTGTTCTCCAGCGTCTTTATGGGGGGTATTTATGGAGATCATATTGCATCATGTGCTTGTATTATTAGGATTAAATATCGGCATAGCGTGGTGCGCAATACCCTTGTGGACATTTATGTTCGGTCAGGGATTTCAGCTCATAAAGAAGTTGATATCAGGCTTGGTGGAGGACGAGACAAACCCTTACATCTACCTGAAATGTTGCTCTACTCTTGGGACGGATGGCTTAATGTATGTGTGGATCTAACAGGGTCATTGTAGGTCCAAAGTTATGGATCTAAGTAGCCTTTGTTAGACAATAGTTTACTTGAATAAATCCAAATTAACTATATGAGAAACTCTTAACTGTGTATAATTGATTGTTAATGTGGAATCTTAACAAACAATGGTTATAAAGAACACAAAGAGATTTACTAATAATCACTTCTATTAATCTTGGAATTGGCACGTAATACAATGCCATAAGGTTCCTTTTATACACTAAGGAAACATTAGTGCTACAAAACGTGTGAAAGGATAAACGTATATTCTCCTAAGATATCTAATATGCGTACATATCCTTCCCTAATATATCTCCTAAGATATCTATTCTGTTTAAACATAAACAGACTTAACTAAATAAAACGCTAACAGACTTAACTATTATTGCCAGACTTAACTTTGTACTGGCAGTACTAACTATGCCCACCATACTTAACTATGTACTAACAGACTTAAGTTTGGTTTATAATCATTCCCAACAGTCATCACCATTGACGAAAACTGGTATGGTTGATTTTGTGCCTGGTCGTGTGGTGATTAAGGCCGAATAACGTAAATGCGTCAAGTATGAGGGTAAGTGTGTGGATATTGGATATGGTTTTCTCCCCCTTTGCATTCTCTTATTTTGGGAAATTTGAGAAAGATGTGGTAACCTTACTAAAGCTAATCCAAAAATTCTCGCTCAAGATATTGGGGCACGTATTATTGTTTATATGTTTAGTACGTAGGATTAAATTTTTTATAACTACAGCAGTGAGGGTTCAAATAGTACACTTTTCACTAATTTTTTGTAGATCTCTTTTCTAGTAATAATAATAATAATAATAATAATAATAATAATAATAATAATAATAATAATAATAATAGAATTAGCTTTGCAATTGCTAGAGGAGTGGTGGTTTAGAGAGTATAGGCTTCCACTAATTTCTTATAAAAGTGATGTTTATAATAAAGGAATAAAATAAAATAAAATAAAAATAGAAAATAATAATAATAATAATAATAATAATAATAATAATAATAATAATACCATGTACTTAATCAAAATGAAAAAAAAAAAAATGTATGGTCAATAACTTTATACTCTAATCTATACTACCTTATAATGTATTTAGGACATCTATATTTAGAAGTCTTAAAATGTTTAAGATCAAAAACATTTCTTTAATAGAAAAGATGCATACATGCTTGTAATTTTTTAAGATTTACAAGAGAAGAAGCATAATGTACACCACTTTAATGCACATAATTTTCAGACTTACAAGACAAGAAGCATAGTGTACACCACTTTAATGCACACATTAAAAAACATTAATGCTATTTAATGTAATCCATTAATTAATTGGTTAATAAATACAGTTATTAAAACACCCCTTACATAAGAAATACAAATTATCAAGCATATTGTATAACCAAATTAAACACATTTCCAGCATTGAATGTCACTAATACAAATAATAAAGCACATTATTAAAGCCCGAACGGGTAACGGGCCAAATGGGCTTGAGCCCGAACGGGTGCGGGCCAAACGGGCCCAACGGACTCGAGCCCGAACGAGCTCGGGCTAAACAAAATTCTTGATATCCGTAAATTTATTATCAAAAAAACATAATAAACTAAAATACATAGTTCACCGAAAAATTTAATTTCAGGGTACCCGCCGCTGCAACGCGCGGGTACCCTGCTAGTTGATATACTATATACTTAATCAACATATGGAGAAAGAAAAAAAAAAAAAGTAGTATAAACAAAGAAAAAATTTGAAAGTAGGGGCGGGCATAGTTCGGTTTAGCTTGATTTTTGGCTAAAACCAAAATCGAACCGAAAATATTTTGTTTTTTGTCTTTTAAAAACCGTTTGGTTTCGGTTATCCTAGATTCAGTTTTTGGTTTATTTTCGGTTTGGTTTTTTTGTTTTTCGGTTTTTATTGCATTTATCGTGGTTTGGTCTATCAATGGTCGAATATCTAATGCAAAGTAGAATAAAGTTTCAAGTTTTAAGAAGAAAGAAACACAAAATAATGACAATAAAAAACTATTGATCATAAAAAGTTATATAAGAGAATTATTTATACGTCGTAAATTGACAAATAATAAGTATAAAAAAACTAAAAACCAAAAAGATTCTAGATGATAACTATTTATGTGTAATAAATGACACATTTAAGAAGCAATTGAAACATGAGTTTTGATGTTTTTGCTAAACTCAAACCGAACTATAAACTTCGGTTTTTATAAATTACAAAAACCGAAGCATTGGTTTTTAATTTCAATCACACTACAAGAAAAAAGCTCTTTAGCGACGTATTTTATGATTGCGACTTTTAGGTGATGGGTCGCTGTAAACGAGTCGCAAATTTTTTGCGACTCGTGACATGTGTCGCTAAAAAGAGCGACCAGTATAACGACTTCATAAAATAAGTCGCTATAAATTTGCGACTTCAGTATTTCTTGTCGCCATTTGCATCGCTGTTTCAAAGAGATGTTGCCATCTAAGTTGCTTAACGCGACGCTATTTCTGTAAAAGTCTCTATTTAAGTCGCTAATTATGTCGCTATGACTTAAATAGAGACTTTTACAGAAATAGCGTCACGTTAAACGACTTAGATGGCAACACCTCTTTGAAACAACGATGCAAATGGCGACAAGAAATACTGAAGTCGCAAATTTATAGTGACTTATTTTATGAAGTCGTTATACTAGTCGCTCTTTTTAGAGACACATTGCACGAGTCGCAAAAAATTTGCGACTCTTTTACAGCGACCCATCACCTAAAGTCGCAATTCTAAAATACGTCGCTAAGAAAGTCGCTAAAGGGCTTTTTTCTTGTAGTGTCAGTTTCTGTTTCTCTTTTTTTGGGTTAAGGTTTGATTTTTCGGTTTTATGCACACCCTTACATGAAAATGAAAGAGAAACTAACATTGAGAAAAGTAACCGGTCAAAATAATTAAGTTCGTATGGTACTTTTAAAAATAGGTAAAACCAATGAAATACGGGGGTATTAATTGTAGAAACCTAACTTATTATCTTTCGTCATTTCCTAGAAGAATATTAAACTCTTTTGCGAAGCAACTATTTAATCGGTCATCTTTTCCTTTTATAAAATATTGGATTTGAAACATTTGTTTTGGAAATCTCATTTTGAACACTTGGCAAATCATTTTAGCGTTTTGTTTGTATCAAAGCATTAAAAGCAAGAGGCATTGTGAAATAAGTTTTTTATGCTTCCAAACCTTTTAAGTTTTCTTAACTCAAAATCAAACAAAAGGCATTGTGAAATAATGAAATAAAAATGGGTTATCTCACGCACCGTGTTGATCCAAGTGAAATCAATCCAGGCGACCATATTTACACTTGGAGAACTGCATATGCATACTCGCATCATGGTTTGTATATATGATCATTTTATTATTTTTTACATTTTGAACAATACATATTCTTGGTTCCACATTCATTAACAAAACCATTAGCGACTCGTGTGACTTGTAATTATTGGCGACCGAATAGATGTGACGCTACTAGTTACTCCGTATAATTTAAGATTTCATTTTATATGCGGTGTGGCTTAGTTTTATTTAGGGTTACAAACTTTGTAGCTAGGATTTTATCAATGTGTACTTTGAAATATAGATCTTTGTCTTTTCTAGTATAGATGCAATAATATATCACACTGAATGACTGAACTATGCAATTTTGCTTTGTGTTTAGTTTGTGTTTGCTTTTGGTACATTTTGCCTAACATTGATATAACTATTATAATAAATCGGTTAAGTTATCTAGAATTACAGTTTCGAATTTGTATTGGAAGCTTGATAGGATGTATGGGTTTGAAATTATTACCATGCTTTACATCCAAATACTGTATTCCAACTGTGATGAAATTATATTGGGACTAAAACTTGGAGAGTTAAATTTTTTGATTAAAACGTTGTTTATCCAAAGAGCTTATGACTCTGCAATGTACTTTAGAAGCCATTAAATTTTGAGGGTTTTATCTTAAATAGCTGCTTATCACGCTTATAGCTAACATGGAGTCATGGACAATCTATTTTAGACAAGCTTAATTCACCAAACATCCCTTAATATGGATAAAATGTCTGGGAACCTGAACATATCTTTTCTTAACTTCTGATGGGTTTCAACTAAATCATATCTTTACAGTTCATGAAACTAGACTTAATACAGGTGTTTATATTTTTAGAAATTGCGTTACAGGATTAATGATTTGGCTATTTTTAGTTGTAGCTTCTTATCTTGGCGTTTAAATTTTTTTAAATATTGTTTCGAGTCAGTTGTATTTATCCTTTTTTTCTTCTCTTTATGCATACTATACTATCTTTGTATTATTGTTTATATGAATCCTTTTATGTTAATAAATAATTTTTGTTATATAAAAAAACAGGCATATATGTCGGTGAAGAGATGGTTATCCACTTCAATAATCCAGAAAATGCTGAATCCGGTTTTGTTTGGAACATATCTTCTGATCTTCCATCTTCATGCACAAGTCATTCTGCTTTTTGTTTGAACTCCCATGATTGTGCGTATTTACAACCTAATATTGGAGGAAATTCTGGTTCTAGCTTAAGCACGTGTTCTCACTGCACATCTTGGAATCCTAATATTCCAGCTTCATGTTTAAGCTTACCTCACTGTGGATATCGTCAACCAGATAGTGGAGTTATCGTCTCATGTTTAAACTGCTTCATTGACACAGGATCTTTATACCGCTTTCAATATGCTGTAGGGAAACTTTCATATGTATCCAAAGTTCGTGGTGGGACATGCACTACTGCTAAATCAGATCCACCAAATGAAGTGATCGATAGAGCCTTGTATTTGTTGCTTAACGGGTTTGGTAGTTATGACGTGTTTAAAAACAATTGTGAGGATTTTGCTTTGTATTGCACAACAGGTCTCGTGATTCGTGGCAAGGTTACTACTGGAAGCAGTGGCCAAGCAAATTTTTTCACTAATGCTCCTTGGAAGTCCACTTTAACATTGGCTGTTGAAAAGGTTGTGTATAACTCTTTGGGTATGGTCAGTATGGCAGCAATAACCATTGGGACATATTCTTGGAACTGATATAAGACGGACATTGGTGTCCGAGATGATGTTGAAAGGGTTCCTGTGGAACAAGTTGTTGAGTTCCTTAGAAGAAACATGTAACGAACACTGCACACCATGTAGTTGTTAAGCGGTCGCTAAGGCCAACTGTTTTTCTGTTTATTTTGTGTTAGGACTTGGATTTTGTTTTGAATGTTGTAGTTCAAGAAGGATAATTTATCTTGTTTGTTTATTGGCGTTATCCTTGTTTTTTCTTTACTGCTATGTTGTGTGTCAATATTCCATATATAAGTTATACATTTATTCATCTTCATTAACATCTGGCGTCTTTGTAAACATATTGAGACATTTCAGTGACGGGAGAATCCGTTTCAAGAAGTCTTTACAAGATCTGAGAAACGGGTAAGCTGCAAGACAAGACTTTTGCCGACTGATAGTTATAAACAAGGCAACGTTCATTTATTGGATAACAAAAATGTTCAACAATATCTTCACTAAGGTTTTATCCCAGTGGACAAAATCCCAGGCGGGATTTGGCACTGCTCCGGGTGCTTTTTTCTTCACGAAACATGTCATATGAAACACTAAATTTCATATCCCCTTCACGAGTCGTTAGCCAATATTAAAATCGACTTCAAGCTTGACAAATACTTGTCCTAAATTTAACAACACTGGTCCTTTATAAAGAACTAGTACTAAAAGAGGGTTTATAAAAAATAATAATAATAATAAACTTGAAGGTGCTTCAAGTTAGTCCTCAATTTTCGCTCTAGATCCACCATTCCACGTGCGGGTTATTCTACTTTAATTTAAACTTGAAGGTCATTCTACTTTCACAAAGTATCTAGTTTATTCAATGTTTCTTTTTTATCTTTAAAGAGGTCATTGTATGTATAAACATGACATGCCCATTTGTTTATCTATGAATTCTCATATTTTTCATTCATCTCATTTATCTCTCTTTTTAAAGTAAAAACAACACAACCCAACCACTACCAACGTCGCCAATGAACACCTCCTCCACCGTTGACCAACATGCCAACATCTAGTTGTGATTTTGAATATTTTGAACATCTTGTTGCTATTTTCGTGTTTAGAATAGGGTTACTAAATCTTCTGTTGTATGGGTTTTTATGGTGTATGTAGTGGTTGATGGTAGTTGGTGATGATGGTTGTGGTTGACGGTAGAAGCTGGTGAGGGTACTGGTTAACGCTAGCAAAAGTTAAAGAAAAACGGGGTTCGGTTAAAAGCAAACTACTCTAGTTCAAAAAAGTATAGCATACAAGAAAACGCAAAGATGGACTGTTTAACAAAGCAAATATAACTAGAGTAGAAAAAATGAGCTTTTAAAGAGGAGAATAACAACCCATGTTAAAAACTTTTTGCAAATTAGTGTTTAGTTATTTACATATATAAAGTAAATATCAAAATTAAAGTAAAAGTTTCAAAGTTATAAAAATAACTTTTAGTCACAACAATGACTTTTTAACTCAAAAGTGGTATGATAGTTCTTGTTGTTGTTTCCCTTCCAACAATTAGTTGTCATTTGTATCATTGTATGTATAAACTAAGTATTAAAGTAAAGAATTTATGCTAAACTTAAATCTAGTTGAGCGCAATTTTAAATGAGGATAAGAGCAACCTTAGGAAAAACATAAAAAGTTTGAACGATTTTACTCTATATTTGTATATTTAAAAGATGTCGAAGAAAATGTAAAGGGCATTGAGACTATTTTATAATAAGAAACGTTTAAAATTCAAACTTTTTTCTTACTTATTATAGAAAGATTTCAAAATTAATTTGTTAGGAAGCAAGTTTGTTAGAAAGCGGTTTGTTGTTCAAACTAAAATTATTTGGCTTAACAATCTCTAATATCTCTACTTAGAAAACATGAAGACAACTAAACGTGTAACCAAATAACGCAAAATATAATCACATGGTACCCGCTGCCGCATTGCGCGCGGGTACCGTTCTAGTAGACATATAAGATAATTAACGTGTGAAAGCTTGTTGAGCTTACATGGAACATATTTATTTTTAAGTAAGAATGAGTTGGATATATCCGCGCATTGTAGCGGGATGAAAAATTAAGCAACAATAAGTATTCGGTTTCTTTTGCAACAATAATTAAATGTTATCATCATTAACAAATATAAATCTTTTTTATAAAAGCTTGAAATTACCTTTGTGAGTGAAGTAACTGACATGGACAAACTATGTAATATTTTGTAGCATAAGCAATACATAAAATTAATTCAGGGACCGTTAATGAAATTTATAGATAACTGAAGGGACTATCTGTGCAATTCCTTGTTACACAAACAGTTTAATGTTTAACATATGAACTGCTTTTGCGATCACATACATTTAACGACAGAGACAAATTTTGCAAGTTGTTAAAGATTGCTTTGAAATGTAACTAAATTGAAGGCAATTTACCGTCTATTTACTTTTTTTTTTTTTTTTTTTTTTTTTTTTTTTTTATAGAAGTCTATTTACTTTACTTTAGTAATTACTGGTTTAAAGAACGACGAAAGGACGATAGCTCCTCTACAGGCACCTTCACGACATCAGTACGATGACCCAAGTCTTTATTCTCCCTCTTTGAGAAGGATCTTGGAATAGATGTTGCAATTTGCGTTATACGCTCTACCAAATCTCTATCTTTTTTCGCATGCTTTGTTGGGCGAACCATATTCGCTTGGCTACTCCTTCCCTGACTCCCTTTATCCGTGCTCCAAAGACCAGTTTTGCAATAAAGCGCAAAATCTTCACAATTATCATTCATTAAATCATACTTTCCATACCCATTTTCGTACAAATACATAGTCCTATGCATCACTTCTTCTGGTGGATCAGATTCCGCCATAGTGCACGTTCCACCAACGGCCTTTGCCAAAAGAAACTCACGACTTGCTTGGTATTTGAATAGGTATAGTGACCCCTGTTTTACGAAGCAGTCTATGCAAGACACCTTTACACCACTTCCGGCTACTTTCTCCAGCCCACAATAGGACATGGAACAAGGGCCTTTTTTCTTATGATCTGTACTACTCGATAATATCTTAAAGGGTGCTAAAAAGTGAGAACCCTCATCCTCTCTTTTATCGTTCACAAAATGGATAACTTTGCCTTCCCCGACGAAGATGCCTGTACATGTTTGTTACAAGTTAGCTTCCAAACAAATGCAGAAACACAAATCTAATTACGTACTAGTTAATGAGTTAACTAACCGTGGTGACTATATAATTGTTTCCTCCAAGTATATATATGGTCTCCTTCCTTAAGCTCGGATCTTTCGATTTTCTGGGAAAATATGTCCATTGGTATCAATTAAATTTGTTCATGTCATTCAGGCTTAGATGTGGTCATATATAAGAATGTATATTAAATGCATCGAGGAAAAAGAAATGAAAGTGCTTCTAATGTTTTTAACAAGGTGTTAATCGCTTGACTTTTGAATATTTCAACCTTTTGTCTAAGAATCATTCCTACGTCAATTTTACCAATGAGAGGTGTACGTAGACGGAGTCAAACCTCCTAAACTAATAAAAGCAAATTTAGCTTCTTCACATATTTGATTATTTTTGTTGTTATTGATGTGTTAGGCTACCTGTAATGGTGAATACTGAGGCCGCGGTCATCCTTGCCACCTTAGCTTTCTCCTTCTACAATCATCTTCATGACTAACCGGTCGTAGTGGTGACCTTATTGATGTGTTAGGCTACCTGTAATGGTGAATACGGAGGCCGTTGACATCACTGTCAACTCAGCTTTCTCCCTCTATAATCATCTTCATAACTAATTGGTCGTAATGGTGACCTTGATCACATTTTTTTTTTTCATTTTATTTTTTTAAACATTAAAATTATATTAAGAATTAAAACATTACATTCATAATTCAAATTAAGTCAAAAACATTAAAATAAAACTTAAAACTTGAATTAATAGTCTAAATTATATTATTGCATAAATTGTCCATGAACTTTGCCAAATTGCATGTTTCATACCAACCATTTCGAAAGTGTAAAAATCATCCTTATAGGAAATCTTTGAGCAAATTTTCATCCCTGGTTGGGACGAAAATTGCATGTTTTAAAAGTGCCAAATTGAACGTTTCGTCCCAACTAGGAACGAAAATTTGCTCAAAGGTTTCCCATAATGATTATTTTTGCACTTTAAAAATGGTTGGGACGAAACGTGCATTTTGGCCAAAGTTCAGGGACGGTTTATGCAATTAACTCTAAAAAACTCTTATATATTTCTTTTATTTTTCGCTTTAGATCCAACTTTTTCTTTAGTTGTAGTCCAATCAAATGCATCGAAAGAATGATATAACATGAGGTTTTTGTCCACTTTCTTTTCATGTTGAAATTAAAATATTTGACATTGCAACTCAAGTTATTCTTGTTTTTGTGCAGTCTTATGTTGTTCCAATTCCATTTGTTGCTTACGCGTCTATTCTTCCAATTTCATTTGTCGTCTTTAACGGGTAAGAATGGATGATGAGTGTCTAAATACTCATCATTTTATATCAATCTGAGCTGCCAAAACATACAAAAACACTCAAATATGCATCAAAATACTTAAAATATCTTAGAAGTGTGTTTTATATGTTTCAAATGCAAAATAAGCAAAAACAGATGAAAAACGTACAAAGTTTGCATAATTGGCAGTTTCAGTCCCTCAAGTTTCAAAAGTTGTCAAAACTAGTCCCTGGTTTTTCTAAAAACATGAAAATGTCACCAAAGGTCCTTTTTAATCATAAAGTTACATATTTAGTCCTTTGGTGCAAAGTTTCATAAAATTACAAGTTTAGTCCCTATACTTTGGAAATTGACATAAATGGTCCCTGGGATGTAAAAACTTTGAGAAAATCAATTTTGGTCCTTGTACTAATAATCTTTTGCAGGAATGGTCCTTGGGTGATAAGTTTGGTGAAATTACATAATTAGTCCCTGAAGTTTGGTGAATTGACATAAAAGGTCCTCGGGGTATTAAAATGGAAAATTATGAAATCAAGGTCCTTGGGTTATTCAATATTGGCAATTATGGTCCTTATAAATAAATTTGGAAAAATGCCACAACAGCCCTCAACTTTGCTCAATTTACAAAATTAGTCCTTGTGGTATTATAAACCTAAAACCAACCGGACCCTAAATATTAATACCCAAAATCAAATCCAAACCCAACATACACCACTAGCCCACCCACTATCCTATTCTTTAGCCCAACACAACAAAAGCCCACCCAAACCCTTGCTAAGTTTGACCCCGGTCAAACTGAAATACCACCCTCACCCTTACCAGTCATCCCCTACCTCTCCACCTCACCCTGCTACTACTCCACCTGTCCACAACTTGCTCCCCACTCTTCCTACCTTATTACTCCACCTCACACAACACCCCAAAGTCCATTTAATTCCTTGAAAACCTCTCCACGCAACCCCAACTGGCCTTGGACTTTTGGCGCCAAAAAGCGTTTTAAACGGCCATGATCAATCAGACTAAATCAATGGCTAAGGAGTGGTGGGAAATGACAAGTGGGTCCCACAAAACTCAGAAAGTTACTATAAAGAAGAAAAGAAGCAGAGATAGAAGATTATTAGTTTAGGTAGTATAATTTAGTGTCGTTATAGTGTAATTGTCCTTTTTTAATGTAATTTTCATATTAAAAATCATGTACTGAGCTTATTTCATGTATTGCAACTCGTTTTAAGTAATCAAATTCAACTTTCAGTTCAATCCTTAGTTAATGTCCTTTTCAATTTTATTCAAGAATCTCAAAATTATTCAAAGTTGTTATTAGCTGTTGTTTTGAACTCTGTAGGCCACATAAGCTTTTGACAAAAGCTTATAAAGCTTTTAGAACCATTAAAAACAGTTTAGCTTTACAAAATCAAAAATACAAGAAAATCAAAGAAAATAGAAAATAAATCAAAAGTTTGTGAAGAAGGAAGATTGGATCAAGGAGCAGGATATATTTGGATGATCTTGGTATTAGAGCCTTATGGGAGGCATTA
This sequence comes from Artemisia argyi, assembly GCA_030686995.1. Lineage (NCBI taxonomy): Eukaryota > Viridiplantae > Streptophyta > Magnoliopsida > Asterales > Asteraceae > Artemisia > Artemisia argyi. The sequence goes on from JARVZY010002626.1 coordinate 22,982, forward strand.
GGAAGTGATTATTGACCCTGATTCCATGGTTCTCAGTCTTTACCATTTGTAAGTTAATAGTTTGATTTTTACACTTAGCTTTTCTTGTTATTAGTAATTACATTTTATTGCTTAAATAGCTTTAAATATAGTTAATCAGTTGGTTAAGATCAGTAGTTGGGAATTTTTAGGTCTAATCCTAGTTGAGTTAGTATAAACCTTCTGTAAGGGGGTGTTTGGCTCAGCTTGATATTGAGTGTGTTTGGTGTTATTAGTTGGCTAGGATAGTTTAAACATACTACTTTAGGTCATATTAGGTTATAATAGTCTTAAAACTCAGGTTTCAAACAACAAAAAGTCAAAATCATTGTGTGTTTGCCTACACAGTTAACTGTGTAGGAATTTGGTTCTCATAAACCATTAATCTATCTCTCAAGTTGTTATTGTACCTCAATATAACAGTATCATAGCTTAATATTGCATGTATAATCAGTAAAGACCAATCAAACCTCAGAAAAGTCAATTTAGCAAAGTTCTATCAAAAGTCAAATTGTGTTCATCTCAGATTTTGCAAAACTTGCAAGATTTTTGTGGAATTTTGTGTTAAGAGTTAAGACTTGAAACTTGTTCCTAATCCTAGTCTACCACCTCAACTACTAGATCCTATCTTTGTTTTATTTTTACCAATTTTCTAGCGGACCCCATTTTCATCCAAAGTAAGCTGCAGGGCAAAAGGTTCCCCTGTGCAGCAGATATCACATCCACACCCCCACCTTTGGTGGTGGTTTGTGACCACCTTAGTGGGCCCCACTTGTCAACCTTAGTACCTTTGAACCCCCTCCTACCAGACTCTTAGAATTGACCACTTGTTTGACCTAGTAACCACTGGACCCCACCTGGAATAAGCCTCAAAGTCTGTCCCACTTCTAAGCGACATTTGGAATTTGGAAGTGCTTATTTGAGCTCAACTGCTTATCTTGTGAGCTTATTCAGTTGAATCTTGCTTACACTAGTTCACACAACTTATTTGAACTAGTTTCATCCATAGTGGGTCCCACACAAGTCAGTTTGAGCTTATTTGGTACTTTGGTCAACCAAAGTCAATTGTGGAAGTAATAAGCTTCCACAGTTCTTAATTTTAGCTTATAAAATAATTGTTTTTACAAAAGTTGTTTATTTTTAGATATAATATAGTTTTGTAAAAGAAAAATCCAGAAAAGACAATATAAAAATAAGTGATAGTTTCTATTTAATTTAATTTAATTTTAATTTTCATTTTTAGATTTTTATTAAGTAAGTTGTGTTTTTATATTTTTATTAATTTCCTTTTAGGTTAAAGTATTTTTAATAATTTTCTTAGATTTTTATATTATCATTTAGTATTTATTATAATTAATATTAGTTTAATTAATAATTAATCAATAATTAAATTATAAATAGCATAATTAGTTTTTATAAAGTAACACATAGTTTTTATATTTTTTATAGCTTTTATAAGTTATAAAATAGTTTTATAAATTTTTTAATAATTTTCTAAGTCATTTTAGTATTATTTGTAATTTAAAATAGTTTAATTAGTTTAATTAATATAAATAGTTTTTAATTAATAAAAAGCTCATAAAAAGACAAAAATATTTATTTTTATTTTTATACTTTCTTCAAGTTCTATTTTAAGTTTAGAAATTATTTTTGCAAATTTTTAGTTTAATTTGTATTGTTTATCATTTTTAGTTTAATTTTAATTAAATAGTTAAATAGTTTTTAGTTAATTAATTAATAATAAATAATAAAATAATCAAAAATATAATTTTCTTTTTAATTTAATTTTCTTTTAAGTTTAAGTTTATAGGATTTTCATTTTTAACCCTTGTAGTTTATTTTTCTTAAAACTCACCTTTTTCTCAGTACGTAATCGCGTCTGATTTTAATTTGGTGTACTTTTAAAAACGGTTTAAATACCTAGCTTTCACGTAATCATTATAATAGTTTATTTAAGTTATAAAACCCTAGTGTAATCACTCACACACACACTTTATACCTTTCCCGTTCACATTCACTCGATCACAGATTCGTTTTTAATAAAACATCGCACACCTCGTTGGGACATTACGACCCGGGGAAACACTGTATTTCACAGAAGCATTCGCCTCAGCTGTTTGACTTTTACGGTTGGCCATTCACAAGTGGTTGACTAATAATCGTCTGACCATTTTAAGGCGAATCAATGGACCACCTAAAGCTTGAGCTGTAGAATATCTTGATTGCCAAAATACGGATTCATATCTTCATCAAGATTAAAATAGTTAAACGAAGAATATCATTGAGAAATTTGAGCTTAGTCCATCAATTGGTTAAACGGTGGTGGCGAATCTTGTAACATTTGGGGTCGATACATTTTAGATTGTTATTATTATTGTTACATCGGTTGGTTAAACACAGGTTGGAATAGATTGTTTTGCTAAAAATATTGTTGTTCACTACTACACAAACATGCTTATGCAACGGAAATTTACAACAGAAAAATTCCGTTGCAAAGTTGCTACTGTTTTGTAACGGATTACCAACAGATTTGCTACGATATAGAAAACGGTTGCAAACCCGTTGCAAAAACTTTACTAATTGATTTTAAATTTATTTTTATCTGCCCCGTTGCAATTTCGTTGCAAATTTGCTACGAATTTATAATAAAAAGAATAAACTTAAATGTAAAAGAAAATATTTTATATTTCCGTTGCAAATCTGTTGGAAAATTTAAAATTTTGCAGAGACTTTCCAACGGAATATTGAAAAATATATAAAAAAATAACATTTTTATACTTCCGTTGCAAATCCGTTGCAAGTCCGTTGCAAATGTACAAAAGGATAAATTATTAAAATTTTATGCTACTTATATATTAAATTTTGCAACGATTTCTAACATATGCTAGTGCTTGATCAACAACACAGTTGTAGTTGCGGTATTCAAGATCAACTATGTGTTTTTGTGTGCTCGGGTGTTCGACCGAAACACTAATTTTTAATTAGGGTATTTATAAAGCTTAAAAGATAACCATTGTTGGGAATTCTGTGTAGAAAGAATTCTGCTGCTGTTTCTGCTGAAAGGATTCTGCTGAAGAGTTGGTTTCTGCTGAAGCAGTGTATCTGCTGAAGACATAGTTCAGCTTTATTAGTTTCTGCGGATGTAGTATTTCCGTGATTTATGTAATGTAGTTTGGATATGCATGAGTTTATTTAGGAAGTGATAATGCATATCTTTTAGAACTTTTAGAAGATACGTTTCTTGAGAAACAGTTTAGGGTTCCTTGAGTATAAAAGGAACACACGGTTTATGTATTGAATAACTTTTAGAAAAACTCTTATTATAATTAAAAGATCCATAGAGGATCAAGAATTCTTAGTATCAAACTTGTGTTTTGTTTCCGCTTTATTAATACAAGTTGCAGGGATTGTTTATTAGTGTGTTATTGATTACAGTGACATTACTAACGATTCTAGAGTGCTCAAGTAGATCTATCAAGGTCTATAGTTCAACAAGTGGTATCAGAGCCTCGAGAGAGTCTCTGCCATACTAAGAAAAACAAATCTTACACCTTCTCAAACAAATCAACAACCATGCCTGGATCTGATGATGATACTGATACAACCCAAAACATTAACACCACTTCTCTTCAACAACTCAGCCTCTCTAACAGTAATGCTAAGTTTCCATACTTGAAGAATGCTGAAGAATATCACTTGTGGTCCATGAAAATGCAGAACTGGATCACAAACGTAGATTGGAATTTATGGGAGATTGTTAAGAAGGGGAATAGCTTAAAGAAGCATGTTACTGATGCTGATGGAGTTGTGACAATTGTAGCTCCCAAAACTGCTGAAGAGATTCTGGCTGTGCAGAGGGAAAGTAAAGTCAGAACTATTTTGCTACAAGCAATACCAGATGACCATATGGGTGACTTCCATTTTATGGAGGATGCAAAGGATATTTGGATGGCTATAAAAGCAAGATTTGGTGGGAATGAGGAATCAAGAAGGTTGCAGAAGTCTTTGCTGAAGCAGAAATTCCAAGAATTTCAGATATCTGAAGAAGAGGGAATTCATAAAGGTTATGACAGGTTTCATCGGATCTTGAGTCAACTTAATCAGTTGAAGGCTAGACCTGACAATGAGGACTGCAATGCTAAGTTTCTGAGATCTTTGCCACCATCTTAGTTGCAAGTCAGTATTGCTATCAAAACAAAGGGTGGCTTGGACTTAATCTCCTTTGATGATCTCTACAACAAGCTCAAATCACTTGAGCCTGATGTTAGAAGTCCTATTCGTCCATCTACTCATTCTGCATTTGTTGGTGCTTCTACAAAACCTGTGCATCAAGCTTCAAGTTCATATACATCTGGAGCATCTTCTCAAACTCATAATCAATCTACTCCTAAATCAAGATCAAGTAATGTGTTGGAGGATCTTATTCATTCATTTGTGGCTGAATATGAACCTCAGCAGTTTATTGCTTATGAGGACTTTGAACAGGTAGATCCATTGGAAATGGAGGAGATGCACTTGAAATGGGAGCTTGCAATGATCTCAATGAACATCAGAAGGTTTGAAGCCAAGTCTGGAAGAAAGTTTGGTTTTAATGGCAAAGAAGCTGCAAGGTTTGATAGAAGGAAGGTTAAATGCTATACTTGTGGTCAAGTGGGACATTTTTCAAGGGAATGCAAAGATAGAAAGGCTGGAGATGAAGTTAGATATGGTTCTTATCCACTGGAAGCAGGGAATACCAAGACTGTACCTTCAAAGGCCATGGTGACTCTGGATCACCAAATTGATTGGGGTGATCATGAACCTGCTGGAGAGGAAGCTGCTACTTCTTCACAAGTGAATCTACTGGCATTTACACCTTCAGAAGACAAGAAGGAGCAAGTCTCCTTGATGGGAATCTCTCAGGTACACAATTGTGTGTTTGGATGTAGTGTAAGATACAATGAACTTAAAAAGGAATTTGATGAATTGAAACCTAAGTACAATGAATGTTATATAGAGGTAGAGTCTTATAAATTGGCTTTAAAAACTCTAGAGAAACAAAAAGTATGGTTTCAGAAGAATCAAGTTAAATATGATGAAAAAATAAGAGTTCTAGAAAGTGATTTAGAAATTGCTAAGATAGAATTAAAACGTACTGAAAAAGAGAAGTCTAATTTGGAAAATGAAAACCAAAATTTACAAGTTAAATTAGACAAAGAGATAGCTAGAGGTAAACAATGGCAAATGTCAGGTGATAATCTTGCGAGGGAACTTTATGGTAGTCAAGCTGTGAACTCTAAAATAGGTTTGGGATTTCAAAAATATGTTGGTTTAGAGGCTAAGAATGACCTAGGTAAATCCACACCTGCAGGTTTAGCTAAATTTGTCAAAGAAGGTCACTTACATGCTGTCCCTGGACCTATAAGAGGGGAACATATGCCTATTGACCTATCCAAACCTAGTGACTTTGATGGATCACACCATCTCTATGGCAAAAAGTCAACTGACTTGCCAGACCCTAGTGTTAAATCTACTGACTTTGTCTCTTGTTGTGACAGTGACAAGTCTTCTGATGAAGGGTCTACCTCATTTGCCAGCTGTGATTCAAGTGAGAAGTCTGACCTGCCCAAGACCATGCCCAAGACCACACCAAAGATATCACCCAAGACTCCCCACAAGCCTTCTAGAGTTGCTGCTGATCACAAGACAATTTCTACTGAAGACTTGTTTTTCAATTCTTTGCATAATAATACTTTTGGCTTTGTTAAAAACAATTCTGTTTGTCATGATGATTTGAATACTTTTTCATGTTATGGAAATTCTTTTGGTTTGAATAAATCTTCTAAACAGAAGAAGTGTTTTGTGTGTGGAAGTAAATATCACTTGATTAAGGATTGTACATATCATGAGCAAAGAATGGGTGCAGGTGTTAGTCAAAGAAAATCTAGGCAATTGTGGAAAAATGTTCACGACATACCATCTTTTGTTCCACATCAGCAGAAACCTAATTCTGCTGAAACTCATTTTTCCTGGAGAAAAACCAGTACTAGACCATATGTCAGACCTACTAGTTCTTTCTTTTATAATGATTATTGGCCTAATCACTTTGACTCATTGAATAATGGTGGTGGGAAATGGAATACTGCTGTGAAGCCCTCAGCAGGTTGTTCTTGGACTAAGAAGGGACCTAATATGTATTACAGGCCCAAGAACAATGGTGGATCTAAAACATCTACATGGCCTGTTACTAATGATCCACAAGGCAGACTCAAGTCAGCAATGACTTGAGTCTCCAATGTGTACTAATATTGTAAATTTTTGTTGTTTTTGTAGGCACATCCTTTGAAAAGTACTGAAGTTGGCATCTTTGATAGTGGTTGTTCTAGAAGTATGTCTGGGAACAAGGATAAGATGCATGATTTTGAGCCCATTGAAGGAGGTGGAACTGTAACCTTTGGTGGTGGAGATGGCAAAATAACAGGGAAAGGAACCATAAAGACTCCCTTGTTAGACTTTGAAAATGTTTACTATGTGGAGGAACTGGGGAATTTTAATCTTATCTCAGTATCACAAATTTGTGACTCTAAGCATAAGGTTTTCTTTTTTGAAGATGAGTGTCTTGTACTTTCCAAGGACTTCAAACTCCCAGAAGACACAACTGTATTGCTGAGAGTTCCTAGAACCTTCAACTTATACACATTCAATCTGAATGATGTTCAACCTGAAGGTGATCTAACATGTTTGGTTGCCAAAGCTTCCCTGGATGAATCTAATAAATGGCATAGAAGAATGGCACATGTGAATTACAAGACCATCAACAAGTTATCAAAACTTGGTCTTGTTCAGGGCCTTCCTTCTAAACTCTTCACCAATGAACACAACTGTATTGCTTGCAACAAGGGAAAGCAACACAGAGCCTCCTACAAAACAGTCCAAGCAGTGAGCTCCATTTCAGAACCTCTTCAGTTGCTGCACATGGATCTCTTTGGTCCAACCCCCATTAGAAGTATTGATCACAAGTACTTCTGCCTGGTTATTACAGATGATTATAGCAGGTTTTGCTGGGTGTTCTTTCTCAAAACTAAGGATGAAACAACTCCAATTCTGAAAGAATTCATTATCTTAGTTGAGAACCAGCTGAATAAAAAGGTTAAGGGAATCAGGTGTGACAATGGTACAGAATTCAAAAATGTTGTATTTATAGAATTCTGTAAGTCTAAAGGGATTAGAAGGGACTATAGTACTCCAAGAACTCCACAACAAAATGGGGTTGCTGAAAGGAAAAATAGAACCCTCATTGAGGCAGCAAGATCAATGCTTGCAGACTCCAAACTACCCACCATGTTTTGGACTGAAGCAGTAGGTACTGCATGTCATGTCTTGAACAGGGTATCCATCACTAGACTTCATGTTAAGACACCTTATGAACTTCTCACTGGGAAAGTTCCACACATCAGTTACCTTAAGCCTTTTGGATGCAAAGTGACTATTCTGAATACTGCTGATATACTGGGCAAATTTGATGGGAAAGCTGATGAAGGTTATATAGTTGGGTACTCAGCTCATAGCAAGGCCTATAGGGTTTATAATCTGCATGCCAAAAGGATTGAAGAGACCCTTAATCTGAGATTTCTTGAAGATCAGCCTAATATTCAGGGTCAAGGCCATTCTTGGTATTTTGACCTAGACTATTTGACTGACTATTTGGGTTATACTAGGCATGCTTCTAATCCTGATGCAGGTACCAAAGATTCAAGTTCTAACCCTGCAGGTTTCATGGATGATGACTCAGAATGTGAGTCTGAGCCAGAAGAGAATACTTTTGTTGTACCATCTTTTCCACCTAACCATTTTGTAGGTAATCACTCTGCTGCTGAACAAGATGATGAGTCACATTATGCAGAAGATCTAGCAAGATTGCAGAAGCAGGAACATGCTGCTACAAAGGAAGCTCAGAAACTCAATGATAAGGTTACACAAGAGACTGAGGCTATCCTACATCAGTCAGCACAAGCAGTTAGTGGAAACAAGGATACTGCTGAAGGCACACCTCTTCCCACTGACAATGTAAAAGATGTTGATTCTGCTGAAGTTCTTTCTGCTGATCCTACTGAAGTCTCTACCGATTTTGATAAGCCTTTTACCAGATTTCCTAGTCCTTCTGACCTTGGAAATTATCAACCAATGCCTGGTTTGTTTAACTCAGCCTCTTATGACACTGAGTTTGAGCCTACTCTCACCAACATTGATGCCACCATTGATGTTCCACCTACAGCTACCACACGGATTCACAATGCTCATCCCCTATCCAAGATTATTGGTGATCCTAAAGACCCTGTTCGAACTAGAAGCACTGTCAAGAATACCAAATATGGAGAAGTTGCTTTTATCTCTTATGTCTACAATCAAAAGAGGAACAATCACACAGACTTCAAACATTGTTTGTTTGCATGCTTTCTTTCTCAAATTGAACCAACTAGTGTTCCTCAAGCACTGGCTGATTCAAGTTGGCTTGAGGTAATGCAAGAGGAGATGCTGCAATTTAAGAATCAGCAGGTTTGGATTTTAGTTCCTCTTCCTGATGGTAAGTATGCCATTGGGACAAAATGGATTCTGAAGAATAAAAGAGATGCCAGGGGTATTGTGGTGAAGAACAAAGCAAGACTCATGGCTCAAGGTTTTAGACAAGAGGAAGGCATTGACTATGATGAGGTCTTTGCACCAGTGGCCAGAGTTGAAGCCATACGGATCTTTTTGGCCTATGCCTCTTATATGGGCTTTATGGTTTATCAGATGGATGTAAAAGGTGCTTTCTTGTATGGAGAGATTGAAGAGGAGGTTTATGTGACTCAACCCAAAGGATTTGAAGACCCTGATCATCCTGAGTATGTCTACAAAGTTGTCAAAGCTCTCTATGGACTGCATCAAGCTCCCAGAGCTTGGTATGCTAGACTCTCCACATTTCTGCTGCAGAATGGATACAGAAGAGGTGCCATTGACAAGACCTTGTTTCTCAAAAAAGATTCTAGGGATATTATTCTTGTGCAGGTGTATGTGGATGATATTATCTTTGGTTCTACCAAAGAAGCCTGGTGTAGAGAGTTTGAGGATTTAATGAAGGGAGAATTTCAGATGAGTGCCATGGGAGAACTCACCTTCTTTCTGGGTTTGCAAGTTCAGCAGAAACCTGATGGTATTTTTATACATCAGGAGAAATATGTAAAAGATATGTTGTCCAAGTTTGCTATGGAAAATGTCAGGACTGCCACAACTCCATATGAGGCTCCTAAACCAAAGAACAATCTTAATCCTGATATTCCTGTGAATGTTCATTTATACAGGTCTATGATTGGTTCTTTGATGTACTTGACTGCTTCACGACCTGATATCACATTTGCTGTGAGTGCATGTTCAAGACATCAAGTCACTCCACTTACCTCTCATATGAATGCTGTCAAGAAGATTTTTAAGTATCTTAAAGGCCAACCACAATTAGGTCTTTGGTATCTGGTATCCCAAAGAGTCTCCATTTCAGCTAGCAGCTTATAGTGATAGTGACTATGCTGGTGCCAATTTGGATAGAAGATCCACAACTGGAGGTTGTCAATTTCTTGGTAGAAGACTGATTTCTTGGCAATGCAAGAAACAGACCATTGTTGCTACCTCTACTACTGAAGCAGAGTATGTTGCTGTTGCCAATTGTTGTGGTCAGGTTCTATGGATTCAGAATCAATTACTGGATTATGGGTATAACTTCATGAATACTACCATTTTCATTGACAATCAAAGTACCATATGCATTGTTAAAAATCCAGTTTTTCATAATAGAACAAAACATATTGAAATCAGACATCATTTTATAAGAGATGCTTATGAGAAACATTTGGTTAAAGTGGTCAAAATTCACACAGATGAAAATGTGGCAGATTTATTAACCAAGGCATTTGATGGACCAAGGTTTCAATATTTGGTGGTCCATATTGGCATGTTAAACCCTTAACTGCAAAGTTTAAGGGGAGGCATAAGCCTCAGGGGAGGCATATGCCTCAGGGGAGGATGATGACTGTAAACTTTGGATTATTTGTATATGTTGTATACTTTCTGAGCTTTAACAAGTTTTTAACACTAACCCTCTAATAGTTGTGCAAGTTGTTTTGTGTATTTGCTTGTTTGGTGTATTTGCAGATGTTCTGAGAATGAAAGTTCCATGATTAATGTCACCAAGAGCTAAAGTCAAAGGAATGTGGTCTATATGCTGAACCTGGTTTCTACTGATCAATTAAATCATGCTGAAGGTCTTACACATTGGATTAATTCAAATAAGATCTTTTCATTCATTCATAGAAACAAGTTACAGCTTACATTCAATGTTGCAATTGAGATACAATGACCATTTCTAAACTATTGGCTAATTCAGTACTACTAGCTTCTATCACTTATTACAAAATACTTGAGGCTATGACAAGTACAATGAAGAAGCTGAAGATGAAAATGTAAAAAGAAGAGAAGGAAGAATGAGAAGATGCTCATGAATTAAGGTCAAGAAAATACTCAAGAACCTTGATCCATGGTTACATTCCTCAGTCACCTACTTCTCCTTCTCCTTTCCCTTACGTATGATCTCAGACCTCTTGATCTGTCCAATATGTTCTTGGTGTGGAAGACCAGGTCCTGGAGCAGGAAGATCCAATACCACATTTTGTGATGTTGGAAGAGATGGATCCCTAGTATTTGATCTTGGTAGGGATCTCTCAGGAGTGGAAGGAGGAAGAAAGGGTGGATCTTCAGGTTCTTCCTCTGAAGTGTCTTCATCAGAGGTATAGATGAAGGGAGAGACAAGCTCTCTTTTAGCAGGATTGGGTGCATTGCTTGTTTCACCTTTCAAGTGAGCATTCCATTGTCTTTCTTGTGCAGCACATCGATCCTCCAATGCTCTTGTAAAGTCAGAACCATCAAGTCCCCGAGGATATGGTGGTATATCCTCTTCTGATGATGAAGAAGAGGAATTTGAATCTGAGGTTTCTGGGTGTGAAGACATGGGTTGAATGGTGAATTGGGTCTAATTGGAATTAGGGTTTTGAAAGATAATTAGGGAAAGTTGATGAATGAGATGTGAGATTTGGGGTGATTAAATAAGCTATTTTGAGGAGTTACGAAATTAAATGCGAGTTGGGTGGCACAGTTAAATCAAGATATTGACCGAAGATATTTTTACTTTTGGTTGATTCTGCTGATAGTTGGCTGTGCTTCAGCAGGTTTGACTTTCGTTACTGCTGAAGGGTTAATTTTAAAATTAGAAGTTTTGTCAGACTTGGTCAATAAGTTGTTCCGATAATTTTGACCACGATTGGGGAACTTCCAAATTTAACTCACTCTGCATATCTTTTCGAATCAAAAATTATTCGCTTATCACTTCACATAAACCCATTATTCTTGGGTGTAATTCATAACCATCTCACACACATTCAGTCAAATGGCTCAACTTGAATTGAAGGGTGATCATAACAAATACGCTATTCTAACAACAAAGAAGGGACATGAAGAATTCGATTTGATGGTGGAGTTTTTACAAAGGTCGAAGATTCATTATGCTTTGACTTATTGTCCTAATTTGGTATGTGAATCTCTAGTGAAGCAATTTTGGGCATCTGCTACTAAGAGATCTGCTACAGAGATTGTAGCTGAAATTGATGGCGTAGAATATGTGGTGACAGAAGGGTTGATAAGGACAAAGCTTCAGTTGGATGATGAAGATGGTGTGTATCATTCCAACATTGCAGAGATTCTTGCTGGGTTAAGAGAAGCTGGATATCAAAGTACTGATACTTCAAAGTGGCACAAGAATCAATTTTGTCCGAAGTGGAGGTATTTGGTGCATCTGCTGCTTCAATGTTTGAGCAACAAGTGTGGAGGATGGAACCAGTTCTCTCTGCAATTGGGTTGTGGTATTGTTTGTCTATCTAAGGGTGAAACTTATAATTTTTCTAAGTTTATTTTTGACAATATGCTAGAAAACATAGATAAAGAACAACATAAGTTTTTAATGTACCCTAGATTCTTACAGATTATCTTAGACATAACCACTGAAGATATGACCCATATACCCATTAAAAGTCTAGGTTCTAAGTTGTTTGCCTCAATGAAAACAAATTATATTGGGGCACATTACCCTTTGCTAAAAGAAATGTTGCCACAAGGCAATGCTAATGCAGTTGAGGGTGATGATGCTGGTCATGTGCCTGCTTCTGATGCTGCTGATGATGGTAATCCATCATCTTTTGGTGTTGCTGCTGATGGTATTCCTTCAGTGGTAATGGCGGAAGCGCCAGCTACAACTGCTGAACCTTTACCTGATTCTACTGACTTACCACCACCTACCCCTGTACACATGTCACCTAGCCCTACCATCTCACCAGTTCAGGATGCTCCAAATGAGCAATTTCATGAGTTTGAAGTTGACTTACAGACTTTTGAACCTGAACTTAATAGACTACCTTCACCTAGTTCTTTGGGAGAGCATATTAATGTAGGTTCTCCTAATGTTGTACATGAGTCTGTTTCTCCTACAGGGTTCAATGAAGCTCCTCATACCACTGAGCAATCAAGTGATAGAGCAGAGGACCCTATTACTCTCACATTTGTATATGAATCTCTTAACAGGTATATGAAAATGACTGAAGATCTCCAGAAAGAACTTGCTGAGACCAAGACTACTCTTGGTAATGAGATTCAAAGTCTGAAAAGCAAAGTCAAAGATTTGGAGACACAGCTGGGTCAGCAGAATCAAAGCAAAGATGGATTGGTTTCTACTGAAGAGGCAAAGGAGGCAAATTTGGATTCTCTTGAGATTCTAGCTGAAGTTGCTAGACAGTCTCATGTTCTTCCTCCTAAAGCTGCAACAGCATCTCAATCTAAACCAATCATACTAGTTCAAAGAAGAAGTACAAGACAGTATTTGGCAAAACAAGCTGCTGAAGCTTCAAAAGTTTCTGGTAATGATAATGATGTGCTGATGACTGAAGCTGTGGATATACTTCAGGAGAAACAATCATTCAGCAAGGTTACTGCTGATCAATCTGCTGACAAAGGAAATGCATCAGGGGAAACATTTTTTGTAGCTGGGAAAGAATACATGAATTCTCCTGTTCATCATTCATCTGAGAACAGAGAGGTTTCTACTGATAAAGAGGTTCAAGATATACATGATGAACCTATGGCAGATGTGGATATGTCTAATGATCATATTGCTGAAGCTAATGTTTCTCATGATGGTTTGGATGAGCTTGTAACTGATGAAGATAGAGCTGGTCAAGGTAAAGTATTGCAAGAATGGGAAAATTATATGAAGAGTGTAAATCTTGCTAAGGAAGTACAAGCTAAGTTTGATGCAGAATTAGATTCAGAGACTCAAAGATATGTGTCTACCTTACCCATTGCAAGACAAAGGGAATTGGATGCAGCAGTTCTAGAGTTTGATGAGTCAGACTGGCAGTCTATTGGAAAACAAATGCTTGCTAATACTAATGTAACTGCTGATCTTTTTGGGAAGAAAGTAGAGGAACAAGATTTTGAATCTGAGATTGTGAAAATGTTGAAGATGAGGAAGAAGGCAGTTGATGAATTAAAGGCTAAAGCAAAAAGGGAAAAACCCATGACTCAAGCACAGCAAACAGAGTATATGAGAACATATGTAAACAATCAGAGCACCTCAGTATATAATACTGCTTGGTCTAAGAAATATGTATGGGGACTTCCTTTTAACAACCTAGTTGAGATTTATAATAGAATCAAATCTAGGAATGCTAAAGCTGGAATGGATGCTTCAAAGAAAATTTCACTTCTAAATGTTGATGAGGATTCTTCTAAGAATGTTCATATAGCTGCTGCACAAGTATCTTTACCTGCTACTTCTACTGGTGTTGATGTTTCTATGGATAAAGGTAAAGCCAAAGTAACAACATCAGATGCTCCAACTAGGAAGAGAACTAGGAGACAATTGGAGCTGGAAAGATTAGGTGAGGAGACTGCTCGAAAGTTGACTGAAGATCAAGAAGCTGAACAAAGGGCTGCACTTGCTAGATTTCATGATATGAAGACAAGAGAAGTTGAAATTCAAGCTGCTAGGAACAAACAAATCAGAAAAGCTATGGATGAACAATATGCCTCTGCTGCACTTGAATCTTCTGAAGATTCTGCTGATGACCAAATGGATACTCCATCAGTGGATACTGAAGCTGCAGAAGGTAATTCTGCTGATGCAGCAGTTCATGATGCTATTTATGTTCCTGGTAGAAGAGGAAAGAGAATGGCTAGAGTAGGATCATTACATAGTCTAATTAATGTAAATGATTCAGATGCTACATTTATAAGGGAAGGATCATCTGATGATTGGCCAGAAGGAACTAGAGTGGTTCTAGTAAGTTGGGAGTTAAGTCCAGATGGTCAACTCAATATCATTCATAGATTGGATAAGTCATCCATATCTTTTGTTTTCCTTCAGCAGATTCTTCATCTTGTAAGTTATCAGGATTTGGTCACTCTACATGAGTTGGTTACTAAGTTTTATGCCACTCATACTCCTGAAGGTTATGGATTGTATTTGTTGGGTGATCTTCAAGTATTGTTTGATTCTTCTACTCCTACTGGTGCAAGTTATGATATATGGAAGAATAATCAGAAATGGAAAGTTCAGAGTTGGAAGTTCTATCCTATGTCTTATGTACATTTGCTGGAAACTACCACTGGTCTGAGGATTATCATGGATATTATTCATAAATATCCTCTGAAGGTATCTTTGATGGAGAAAATGTTGCAACAGAAGTTGGAAATTCCTCCTGATCCAGCTGGTAATACAAGATTGTTTGCTGAATCTTTGGTGAAGGTTTTCAAACAAAGGATTAAGACTTCCAGAGCAGCAGTTGAGTAGGGATCTTATGTTGTATATTTTTTTTTATTCTTAGTTAAAAAAAAAAAAAAAAAAAAAAAAAAAAAAAAAAAAAAAAAAAAAAACTAACATATTGTTATATAGTTTTTGTTTGCAGGTTTGGTTATCAACTTACCTGATGTTGACTATTCCATCATAAAGTTGGCTAGTCCAAAGGGTACAGCTTTGGTAAAGACACATCAAATCTGTTGATAGCTGTAATGGTTTGCTCAAAACCATAGGGTTGTCAACTCACCAATGCTTTGTTGCTGAGTAGTTGAAATGGTTGTCAATTGACCATGGATTTTTCCTTTATGGATTCTGAATAATTGGCTAGCCCACATGTATATGGCTTGTGGTAAAGGCAGTGGAAAACCATATTTGGTAATCAGTTAACCAAGATGATTTTCATCAAGATAATTGACTAGTCCTGAGCAAACGGCTACAGGTAAAGACATCTCAAATCCGTTTATAGCTGATGATTTGCTAAAAATCATGTGGTTATCAGTGTACCTTTGAACACTTGGCTACTCCAGTAGTGATGGCTATTGGTAAAGAGACATCAAATCCATTATTTTCAATGATTCACCTCTCACAGGAGTTAACACACCTGGAAGTGATGAGAATAGTATGAAACTACTTTGTTTTGATGTACATTAAGTCATTTATTGCTGCAAAGAATGGAGCTTTTATGTGTCTGCTGATCATAGAGATTCTGCTGATGATACTTCTTTGCTGGTGCTCTGTTACAATCCTCTTGGTATGTTACTTTAAAGATCTATCAAGAATCTTGAACTTAACAAGGTCAAATTCAAGATTAGGGGAGGATTGTTGGGAATTCTGTGTAGAAAGAATTCTGCTGCTGTTTCTGCTGAAAGGATTCTGCTGAAGAGTTGGTTTCTGCTGAAGCAGTGTATCTGCTGAAGACATAGTTCAGCTTTATTAGTTTCTGCGGATGTAGTATTTCCGTGATTTATGTAATGTAGTTTGGATATGCATGAGTTTATTTAGGAAGTGATAATGCATATCTTTTAGAACTTTTAGAAGATACGTTTCTTGAGAAACGGTTTAGGGTTCCTTGAGTATAAAAGGAACACACGGTTTATGTATTGAATAACTTTTAGAAAAACTCTTATTATAATTAAAAGATCCATAGAGGATCAAGAATTCTTAGTATCAAACTTGTGTTTTGTTTCCGCTTTATTAATACAAGTTGCAGGGATTGTCTATTAGTGTGTTATTGATTACAGTGACATTACTAACGATTCTAGAGTGCTCAAGTAGATCTATCAAGGTCTATAGTTCAACAACCATCAGTATCAACTTGTTCAATTATGGCCCAATACGAATTAATCAGTCCAGCTGAACCGCGAGTCTTCCTTTCTTGTTAAATAAATACAAAAAAGCAAGTTTAGTATGATAGCTAATATATTTTTCTAGGATTCTAGGTTCGTACTATTCCGGTGTAAAGGTGAATATTCGTTCTTCCACCGACTTTATGTGAGGACTTTAGGTTATTGGCTAGGACGACTTCACCTTGGGGTTGTGACGAAGTCGTCTAGCCTGTCTCCACACACTGACCGGTCACGAAAAATTGCAAAACTTTACTTTTTGGTCAAACAGGTTGACCCGAACGCAAGTTAAACAAATACTTTTTCAACTTAATACCCGACTTTACTTAATACTCGAGTTGACCAGAATAAAATTTATGACTAAATAACCAATGTTTTGAAAACCAGGTTCGAAATCGACCCGGTTGAGTCACCAGGCACCGGGTCAACCGGTTCGACCGGTTGACAGCCGGGTCAACCCGGTTTTCAGTTTATTATTTTTTTTTGTTTTTTGACCGGGTCAACCGATTCAACCGCCGGGTCAACCGGTTCGACCATCGGGTCAACCCGGGTGTTTATTAAAATTTTTTGAAAAAACGAAACCCGGCCGGGTTTCGAGAACCGGGTTAACCCAGGTCACCCAAAACCCGGCGGGTCTAACCGGTTAACCCGGTTTTAGCAACCCGGGTTGTTTTGACCCGTTTTTTTTACCGGAACCGGTCGAACTGATTAACTCAGCCGGGTGGACCCGGGTTTCAAAACACTGTA
>JARVZY010000330.1:0-88319 GCA_030686995.1 Artemisia argyi
AGTTAATTCTCGTGAGGGTTTACAGGGAACATCCCCACAAAGTTCATTTAATTACTAATACAAGTTTAGTAGAAAAATAATTTAAAGGAAAACACCTCATAGAAGTGTTACGGCGTAGCCATGAAAATGAGTTACGCCGTAATTAGAGAAAACCTGGAGAGATCAGCTACGGTAGGATGGTTACAGCGTAGTAACAATGACAGGCTACGTCGTAACAGGCCTATAATTAGTGAAAAAATTCTAATTTTTAAAATTGTAATACGAGATAACGAATCACGTACCTGAGTCATCACTGGTCAGGCATGTCCGTCTCATAAATAGGTCAAACATAAATATACCTTAAAATCTTTCAACTAAACTGCTCCCCAGCAGCGGCGCCAAAAACCTGATGCGTATTTTCATTCTGTTTTACATTTATAAACTAAGATGTACAAGGATAAACACATACTATCGGGCAGAGTACCCGGTCGCATGTAGTAAAGCCTAGGTAAATCCGAGTGTCGTCCCTAAGAGCTGTTGCGAAAGAAATCAAAGCATGTTATGTGGTAACAGATAGTAATGAAGTAATAGTTTAAAAGCATTGAATAGTAAACGTAACAATGCTACTCACAGATTAGAATCAAGAGGAAGAAGGAGAAAGATAGAGCATTAATCCAAGTAATTCAAGCAATAGTTCAAAATCGTAAACATCGTACAGTGGCATAAATATCACCAGGAATTGCAAGGTAAGGTCATCCTAGTCTATTTTCCCTTCCTATCGCCTCAAGAACCACAGGTACTACCCCATGCTAGTAAGCCGAGGTTGGATATTTGGTTGAGTCATTAAGCGCCAAATCTAATAGATCACATTTGGTAGAGATCCGGCCTTTCGGAATCTTAGATCTCTCTAACTTCTTAAGTACCTCCGCTTGTGAGGTGGTCTTATGGTCAATTCTTACGCAAGGCAGTATGGTCAGTTGTCATCCCTCCCATTTCCTCGCAATCCATCAGGCTAGTGTCATATGGTCAATTCTTCTAGCCTACTAACTCAATTGGGGTCTTAATTCAATTAAAGCTAGCGTAATGATACAAACAAGCATATAATACTACCAAAACTAGTTCATGTGAATAGACAATAAAGATATCTCTATGAAGCAATAAAAGAGAACAAATAACTCAATTGAACTTGAATTAATAAATAGTATTCATCGAATGATTAAGGGAAATCGTAAGAGAATCCAAACTCTACTACAAATGATTAATGTAGATGAATACTTCCATCTTCTTGCTCCTAGCTCCATCATCTTCTTCTGTGGGTGCTCTCCCCAAACCCTAGAAAGGTTTGGGAAAGGGGAGATGAGATAAAAGTAGCAAAATCGGCTGGTATTTATAAGCCAAGAAACTGCTACGGCGTAACGCTATAACTAGTTACGCCGTAGCTCATGTTATCTTTAGTTGATCTTATCCGTAGGGTTAGTTACGGCGTAGTTGGAATGAATGTTACGCCGTAATCTCAATTACGTCGTAGATAATAAGTGGTGCTACGCCGTAGTCTTCAATAAATTCTCCAAGTTAGCCACGGACTCTTCAATACGCCGTAACATTATCACTAGTTATGGCGTAGTCTTCAACATGTGGATAATTCCACGTCATCAAATAGTTACAGCGTAACCTCATCACGTAGTTACGCTATAGTCTTCAAATTATGGATAATTCCATGTCATAATAAAGTTACGACGTAACGTCATCACTTAGTTACGTCGTAGTTTTCTTGTAATAGTTTACTTAAGTCTTGTCTTGAGTATAGCTTCTTCGTTTTGTCGCTTCATACCCTATCAACAGTCCTGAAACGAAATATGAAGTAATAAGATTATAGCACGGACAATAATAAGCTAAAATGATCCATAAATAGGGGTAATTGATACTTAGAATATCATATTATTTGATGTTATCAATTACCTTTCTGTTACAACGTGATTTAGATCTATTAGTTTTTAGTGCACAACTTCACAACCGAGGCTAGATAGCTTCAAGGTTTTTGAAAAGATCTAAGGTGGACTGATGATGGAGATGGTGGCGATTTAGTGGTGTTGATGGTAATGGACTGATGTCGTGGGGGTGGGTGTTTGGTGGCACACTGATGGTGGTGGTGATTTGGGTTTGGTGGCGCACTGATGGTGGTGGTGATTTAGGTTTCGTGGCATACTATTGGTGGTGGTGATTAGGGTTAGGGTGTGTGAGTATTATTGGGTTAGGCAATGTTATACCATGTCTCATCAAATATTTTACTTATTTAATACAAGTGCTCTTTTTTTCTCTTTCATTTAATGGTGGACTAGTATCACTATGAACCTCAAAAGATAACTATGATGTCACATTTTGTGTTTGCCTTTATAAAGATGAGGTGTCGGTGGTTTATATATAATGATAGAATGAGATGCATGTTGGTTTTGGGGTTTTCGAGTGTTGCCGGAGGTGGCAGGACTGGTGATGGATGGTGATAGTGGTGGCCGGTGGGTGAAGAGATATATTATTAAAGAAGAAGAAATGATAGTTGGTGGTGGGACCTGCCTGAGAATGTTTATTATTCGTTTGTATGAATTGTGGTCACAAGTAGGCCCAATAAGTTGACGTGACACCCAAAACGGTCATATAGCTTAACATTTAAGGTTTCAACATATTTCGTTGGTTATAAAGGTATTTTAGAGTGTAAGTTACCTAACATTGAATTTTTTTGAAAGTTCGTTGCCTATCTGTGAAATTAACCCAAATTGAAACTAACATTAGATTTTTTTTTCTAAAGTTTTAAACTTAATTATAAATTATGTTTACTATTCAAAATTTAATATTATTTTACATTTAAAATTATTAAATCCGATTTTATATATGCATTTACATTATTAGAAAATCCCTATATACGTGATGCGGGATTTGCAAGACCTCGCAAAAGGTTTTACTTCTTAAGGGATCTCAAAAAGTTTTGCAATCCTCCAGGCAGTGTACATTACCGTTGTAGTGTAGTATAGGTAAATCCGGAGGATTTATCGTTCTCTAGGGGAATAGTGTCGTTAGGTTGAAGTTTATGTCGAGATAAGTCTAAAGGTGAAGGATGATTCTTTTTGTATTTTTATATTTTTTTAGAAAGCAAATTAAGATCTTGATTTTGAAGGAATGGGCGGAATTAGTTGTTAGTCAACTAATCCAAATACTACTTTTATAAAACTAAAATTAAACTAATGACAAGAAAAAGTAAATTGTGGTGAAAACTCTTATGGTAGATAAGCATGTTTACTTATATTTCACTACTCCCTAATTATCTCCTACTGATTTGTTGAATTATCACGTCCTTGTTTTAGTTGAAGCGTTGTATTCCTTTATATCGGTCGTGGGGAGGTGCCGAAGTCCGCAACTCTATGAATATTAATCTTCCCCAAAAACCTTAAAGTCTATTAAGAATTACTAGGATCATCGACCTCAATTCATACAATAAATACAACGAGAAAAACCAATAGTGCACTCTACGGTTGCGTTTTCTAAGACGTTCAAGCTAGTTACATATAAAAGGTCGGCCAGTTTTCTTAGCCTAAAGCGAGGCGGCAACTAAACAATAAACAACAAATCAATAATCAACAACTAGGTTTCATTAGATCTAAGCAAACACAAATAAACTTAAGCTAGCATGTTAGAAAGAAGAAAAAATAAACAAGTACTCAAACAACACATAGACATATTGAATGATTAAACAAGTAACTTATCTTCAATTAAATATGGATGAAAAAGGCTGAAAAAGCCTTACAAGAACTCTAAAAATCGTTAGAGTTTATTCCTCCCAAGTGTTACCAAAAAGTGTCACCCATTACAATAAAAACAATCGAAAATATATATAGTTTTACAGGGCTGACGGCATCAGGTTATAGCTTCTAATGCCATCACCTCGCCTTGAATTAGGGTTTCGTCTGTAAAAATCGCCACTCTGACGGCGTCAACTCTGGATCTGAGGCCGTCACTTGTAAATTCCTTCTGGGCCGTCTCTTGTTAAAATAAAGCTTGACGTCCATCACCTAGCAACACCTGACGGTGTCAGGTTATAAAATCACCAACAATCTTCTGAGGCGTCACTTGTTAGTATTACACGAGAAATTCATTTTAAATAACAAATGGCGGCGTCACGTTGTAGCTAGTGACGCCGTCTGCCTTCCTTATCTAATATACTTTTTGCGACTTTGTCGTTTTCTTCACTTTATCGTCCAAAAAGTGTCGTTTTCCATAATTCTTGTCTTAAGTACCTAAAATACAAAAAGAAACGATTTAGGGCAATATTTAATTATATTTACTTGATTTTATGCTTAAATAACCCTTTAAGAATGTACAAATAAATCCTTATCAATATGAAAAGGTGACAACAAAAATTGTGCAAAAGGAACACTGATACTACATCAACAGAGATCAATCTCGCTATAATTATGTGTCTTTATGAATAATAATAATAATAATAATAATAATAATAATAATAATAATAATAATAATAATAATAATAATAATAATAATAATAATAATAATAATAATGTCCAAACCTAAAACATGTAACCTTAATCATTTACTTGTGTTCAAAAAAAATCATTACTTGCTGATTATTTGTTGTTCCATGTGTAAATTTATTTTCTCAAAATGCAATACTTATATGATTTGCTTCCATTACATAGTGATGATCTAAAAGTTTTTTTTTTTTTTTTTTTTTTTTTTTTTCCAAATTCATTGTTCTAAAAGACAAATTAGATAATTAACTATTTTTATTAGTCAAAAGTTGTAACTATTATTCAATAAGTTAAATGTCATAGTTTTTCAAACGAGATGCACTTTTCCATCATGTATCACTAGTGAATACAAACGACCATAAAGTAATATATCAATATCAATATAGTTTCATTGTGAAAATGAAATGATTAGTTACAAAGTTTGGTCAAGGACTCAAGATAGTGTACTCCCAGTCTCCCACCACCAAAATGTTAGTCGTATGTTTAGCATAGGCCTGAATGCATTTTGTATGGGCTAAAGCCCGAGTGCCATTAGTTAGTGTTTACTCTCTATATGTATCGTTTGGATTATTGAATGAAGAATGAAACACCGAGTGTCTTTACTCTCTATATGTATTGTTCGGATTATTATAGAGTAAACCCTAACTAATGACACTCGGGCTTTAACCCATACAAAATACATTCAGGCCTATACTAAACATACGACTAACATTCGAGACCACAATAATTAGCATTACATTGAGTTTTCTCGGTGTAATCGGACTAGATAAGAAGGCAATATTTTAGGATTTAACCCAAATAGCCCATGTGTTAATCTGTGTGCTTTTAATCTTTTATTGACTTGTCACATTGACATGTCAACCACTCCGTGAAAACCCTTTCGTTGCACTCATTATGTTGTATCTTGAGCACTTTTCAACAGATTCTTCAGCCCGATTGAGCATCATGCTGAAGGACCATATAATATGTTCCTCTTTAGTCATTACATTTGAATATAAAGCAGCAAGGTTACAAGACATAATTTGCACTCTTTGACTTGTAAATTTTGAGAACAAAAAATGATAACATAAATGTTAATCATCTAAACCTTGATTTATTTAGTTCCTACTATAGTTACTAGCAAAAAGTATGTGTTCTTAGATAACATTTATCAACCACCATGGTGCAGAAAAGAAGAGCTGTGCAAGGTCTATGTTGAAGGCGCCACAAAGTAATCTAAAATGGTTTTTCTTTTTAAAGAGGGTGGAGGATTCAGCACAGAAGACGGGCTGCCAAAAGTAGAATCTGGAGATCTTTCACATGTTTCCAAGATATGTGAATTGGGTGACTGTTTTCTAATTGATTCAGGGGTTCTCATTTCTGGTGATGCTGGACAGGGTGAGTCTCTGTGGACAGATGGTTCAACTGGAGGCTCGGGTTGGTCTTCTTTGATAGACTCCCTTAGTTCTTCCTCTGTGACAAGCTTTCTGCGTTGCATTCTTGGAAATGCTTCTCTCCTTCGGATGGATGATGAAGACCTAGTATTTGAGTAGCAACTGCTATTGATGTTCCAAAGCTGGACCTGGAATGCCAATTCATATCATTAAAAAGTCAGCTAAGGAATTGCAATATGCCGCAATTTCATTTTGGCAATGTTGCATGACGACCAAGTTGGACAAGATGAATGATATGTCAAAATGTATATGAACAGGTCATCCTCTAGTAAGGGTCGAACTAGATCAGCTTTGGTTGCCTTGCAACACATTTTGTCAGTTTTAATACTTGATTTATGTGCTAAGTAATGAAACCAAGATTATTGCAACAGACTAATAATCTTTGAATATACGGAGTAACAAATTTAAAAGGTTGTCTACATAAAAATAGACTTTTATAGAGATCAGAATCCAACCATTGTTGAGAACATTGATCTTTGCAAGTTATACTCCATTAACTCAACAGTATTGGAGCTTTTTAGAAATTAACTATACTGAGAAGACTTATTAAAGTCATAAGCTTGGTAAAGCAATGTGTAAAGCTGGAAAATATTAGAAAATTTACTTCATTGGTTGTTGAAGTGAGACTTACCACAGAATCATCTGCAGAAGTTGCTATTTTACCAATCTCATGTGAGCACCTGCAGATGGATAGATAAAGGTAAGTCAGCATATTTGTGACATCCCCAATACCAATAATGGCGCACCAATATAATACAAGTGACACAGTTTAACAAAATGCTTACCAGTCTACTGCAGTCACTTCCCCCTCATGGCCTTCAAGCTTAATAGGATCTGCTTGAGGTTTGTCTACCTGTATTCAAATAATATCTCATAGTCATATACCGATCTAAGGTGCGATACAGAATCATCATCAAAAAAGAAGCTCACCTGCCAAACATAGGCTGATCCATCACTAGAACCGCTAAGTATGTGGCCAGCATCAGGACTCAATTTTGACTGCAATATAAGACATGAAAACCCTTGAGTTGTTACAAAAAGCAGAGATAGCATTTCAGTGATGTATGGTGGTTAAAAACGATGCTAACCTTTACAAAAAATGTACCAATATCACATCCACTAAAACTTTTGATAGGTCCGTTATCAAGTTGAAGGACGTTAAATAGATATATCCTGTAAAATCATGCTTACTTAGAGATGCTAAAACAGATCAAAATTCAATGAAGTGATACATGATTTTCCTCAATAATATTATCATGTTGGAAACACAGCTTAGTAAAACTTGACAAACTAAATCAGTACCTGTTGTCCATGCATGAAGCTGAAATATATACACCATTTAAATCTTGGGACAAGCTAGATATGCCATATGATCTTGCCTGAAAGATAATAATCTGTTATTCAAAAACTTATATATTTTGTTACTACAGGTACTAAGGACCCAATACTGATATATGGTTTAGCAAAAATTTCCAACATGAAGACATACCCACTTCCGCTTATCATCAGGATTATTTCGAGAACAGGCTTGAGTAATAGGAGCTTTAAGGTTTCTCGTATCCCAGAACTTTACAACACTGCAATAAAGTAGCATTTTAATGATTAAGAATGACCCATCATACAAATACTGTTAAGTAAACTTGCAGATGAACTGTGGTAGCTTTGGCAACCTGTCTGCGGCTCCAGCAGTAGCAATGGAAACCTCATCTTTCAAGTATAAAACTGATGTAACGCTCATGGATGCAGCCTGTAATAATCAGAATGTAGTTGAGAATTCTAGTAGATTAGAGCAAATTATAGCGAAAACAAAGTTGCATAAAACAAACCTTGCCAAGCCTACCCCGCATCTTTCTATTTGAAAAAGTATGAGCTCCTTGTACAGTTGCAACATGTCTGGAAATATAATAAAGTGCTCAGTATTGACAGATTTTAGAAGCACGATCATTGTGAAAATAAATAAAATGAACTTACAAGCTAGAGGCATTTTCACTCTTATCTCCCCTTAAGTCCCATAAAGCAACGGAACCATCTCGTGAACCAGATACAATGACATCTAACATACACAAATACTCATTTAACTCAGCTTCTACTACATTATCATATTTAAAAATAGCTAAGAAAATCAGAAGTGTACCATTGTTGGAAGGGTGAACACTGATCGATTTCACACTTCCGGTGTGTCCAGTTAGTGTTGCAATACACTTTTTTTCTTGAATCTCCCATACTTTAATCTGCACAAAGATCAGAACAATGCATATCATCAGTCAATTTGCCTTTAAAATATTGAAAGGCACATAACATGGTACTGGTTACTTACGCTATGATCACCGCAAGCTGTCAGCACATTTGTATCATCCTGAAAAGATTGGACCCTGTCAGCATGATTTAAACACAAACACAACTGCCAAAATCTCCTGTTTTGCTCCAAAACTCATTTAAAACACCAACATTAAAACCAAAAAAAATTGAAGTAATTGAAACCAAATCAAATTCTAAAATTTCAGATTATCAAAAAATCAAATAGACCCAAAATCTGATTTTATTAAATAACACATTTTTCTTAGAAAAATCGTTAATTGCATTTTCAGTCTCTTTAGAAGCTATAAAAAAATACAGATTGTTATAAACGCATCATGAAGTACTAGCTGACCATATTACAAACAACTCCAGGAAACGGAACACCTCTACTTGCTGCCATTACTATATGAAATCCTTAAGAAAATAACTTCAAGTATCAATGAAAGATAAAAGCGTAAGTACCTTAATCCAGCATATATCAAATATAGCATTGTCATGAGCAAGCCACTCGGACACTCGAGCTTTTTCTGCCCATACCAAAACACACACTTCAAAACCACATTCTAACAAAAAAAAAACAGCTACACGACACATTTAATAAATAAATACAAACATTCACCTGCATTTTCAGCGGTAGTAGCTGAATCATCAAACTTCAATCTAGTATTATACAAACATACATATCCATCTTCACCACTCACACCCAAGATATGTGCATTCTTAGTTGTCTACAAAAATTAAACTTTCACAAGTTAATATATTTATAATAAAAACAGACAGTGGCTTAACTAAGGGGTGCACGTGATTAAATTTTGATTCGTAGTGCTAATTTTTGTAAATATATATATATATATATATATATATATATATATATATATATATATATATATATATATATATATATATATATATATATATATATATATATATACCAATTTTTCTTAAACGCACCTGGTTAAAAATAATTATGTTTCTAGTACTTGTTTATTTGATTTTTTTTTCTCTTATATTACAGATAATATGTAAAAGTAGAAAAATTAAAAATCAACCTTGCAAAAAGATACAGCCATTGGAGGACTAATATCTTCATCCACTCCGTAATCCATACCCGCAATTCGCGTAAACTGCCGCGTATCCTCTGCGAAACACGGTCGTTTCCTTACTGAAAAAAACAAAACATATTTTTTTAATAAAAAATAAATAGATCTGAAAATGAAAAGTGCGAAGGGGTGATTGATAAAAAAGGTACCTCTGAATCCATTGAGCTCAGTGGAAGTGATGTGTTGGAAGATGGATCGGTGAGTCATGTTGTGTAAAATTGATTTAGTGATTTGGGTTTTGATTTTTGATGTGAAAAATGTGAAATGAATTTGGGTTTTTGTTGAAAAGAGTTTTTGGGTTTTGGCGGGCGGTGAGAGGGGGGAGAGTGACGGCGGGAAATGTTTTGAAATCAATTTTTGGGTTTCCCGGTGGTCTTGTGGCGGTATTTTCTTTTCGTTTGAAATTTTTTAAGCTGTTTCATTTTTGTATGAGTAAATTGCAAAAATTGTCCCTCTGGTTTGGTCAAAGTGCAGGTTCAGCTCTTATCATTTCGAAAATATACTTGTTCTTTTTGTAAAAAATTTACAAGTGCACATCTGGTCTTTGGCTAAATTTAAATTACTAAACTACCCTTTTTGTCTTCATTTTCACAAGAAAGACGAGTGCACTTTCAAAATAATGAGGACTGAATCTGCAATGTGGTCGAACCACAAATACGAGTTTTGCAATTAGTTTTTCTAAGATGTTTCGTTTTGGTTTGAATATTTGTTATGAGGGTGTTTGAGATTTTAACTTTTTTCTGATTACTTTTATAATTAAAAATAATTTTTTATAAGCTGTTATTTTAAGAAATGGAAGTATTTGGATTGTTTAATTCGTAAAAAGTACAGTATATTTGTAAAAATTTAATTTGGTACAAATTTTCAACCGAATTTGTTCATAAAGTGTTTTAGGCTAATGGGTAGGTACAAAGTAGGGTTGTAGGCGAATCGGACTAACACGAATTGAGCTTTGTTCATGTTCGTTTGTTTAGTATAATCGGATAAATAAACGGACATGGACGTTTAAGCGGATGAATTTTTTTAGTCATGTTCTTTTAATAAGAACTTGTTGACATAGTGTTTACGAACTCTCGAGTTGAGTACTAGGGAAGTGAAGTAAGGTAAACAGATGTTTTTGTAGCCGAACCACTATAAATATTTGTGTCACGGTTCTATCTCTGCTTACTTTACTTATCATATATGCTTTATTATTTATATTATTAAATTATCAATACCTTATTATCCAAAAGGTTTCACATATAATATTCTGTCAACTAACTAAACGAACATAAAAACTTGTTCATGTTCGCTTATTTAATAAATAAACGCATATAAACGAATATTTTACCGCGCAGTTTATGAAATGTTCTCTTAACATTAGTTCATTTACAGCTATAATAGAGAGTAACTAAATTTTATATCAAAATTAGTAGTTTATTACTTGCTTATTTGAATTGTTTTCCGCATTAAATAAAGTAGATAAACAAGAAATGTTTAGATTAAAAAATAGTTTTTGTTTAAAGAAACGAAAAACAATGAATAATCCCAAACACCCATTAAAAATGTTTGGATCGTTACTGAACTCTGAATAATAATGAACAGGCAGAATACGAAGATCATGAATAGGTTATGCATAAACAACTTATTGATTTAAACCACGAATCATATTCGGTATAACGTTGAATTTTAAAACTATGCGGCTATAAAGAAAGTTTATTGTTAAACATTGAAACCCTTATGTATTATGTTTCACTGGTTGACTATTTATAATATAAATGACTTAGAACCCCAATGAACCCTGAGTTTACAAACCGAGTTAGGGCTTACTAATATATCCTCTAATACTTCCCCGCAATTCAAGCGGCGAAATTGCGAAAGCTCGGATTGAGTTAGAAAACTAGAAACATTAAAGCAATAATAATAAATTTGATGACGAAGTCTTCACAATTTCGAAACTGAAAAACACTTGTACTGCTGTTAAAAAGGGTTATATTATTACCCCCCCCCCATGATGTGACAATAGGGGGTTTTGGTCAAAATGTACAAACCGCGATACACACCGTAAAAACCCGCAAAGCACATGGCCTCACGAAACCCCCCTATGGGAGGGTCCGTATAAACTCCCCCGTTAAAAAATTTTGATGTGCTTCTTGTTGCATTGTGATGCTAAGCTGCAAGATGAACTTGACCTGAAATCATAGGGGGAAAAAATACAAACAGAGAAAGGAAGTAAAGTGTTAAGGCAACATGGTCAATATCTCTTCATGTTTTAATGATAACAAATAAACCATCGAAACACATAAAATAACAAACGTTAGCTTAAAATCGCTGGAGCCCATATCTGCTCCTGGCGCGCTGCCCGCCCGTCAACGCGCGGGTGACGCGCCAGGACACTGTATGGCTCCGGGCGAATTTTGAGAGTCGGCTTTCCCCTTACCCGACAAATGTGGATCTTTCAATACAGGTATGAATGTGTTATGTGCTTAATTGAGAACACTCGAAACGAGTTTTGGGATTAGAGAGATCCAACTTTTAAAGCACCCATTTACGGGAAAACGCCAACTCATGTTTTCTAACTATCGCCTCTAGCCAATAATTTTCTAAACTTAGGGAGCTTATATACTTCATGTAACATCATGTGAAAGCATCCATATGCTCATATCCCGTGCTTACGTCTTCTCTAATTACGTAACGGGTTTACTCCCTTATTGGTCAAATTAAGTCAAAGGTCGCTTTGCGTAAACGCATCCTTTCCCACTTGGGTTATGCTTTACATCAAGGCAAAACACTTAACTTGTTTGAACCAAGGTATTAGTTGAGAACGTCGAGTCGTGGAAAGTCACGAGATATGGAACTATGGATTCTCGACGTTATGTTACTTGAACTTATAAGTAACCTATGAATTTCTCAACTCATAATCCTAATTGTCTAAACACTCTCTTCTTAATGACAATTAGATTACTTCTTAATCTTCTCTTAATCTCATATCTACAAAAGACAAATACCACCACATCCAATCATATCCAAATCATATATTCTCTTACACAATCTCTTACACTCTTACAAAATAAACTTTCATCCTCTCTTCCCCTCTCTTCTTGTTGCAGCCGACCACCCACACACACTCATCTTCATCCTACACTCTTCTTTCCTTGAAGATCTTGGAACAATTGGTGAAAGATGAGACACCAAGCAATACATGAAAAAGGTCCGTTGTGCTCGAGGTGTCGATAACTACAAACCGTTTGAAAAACATAATTATCACGAGGGTCGTCATTGTAACCTTGACTTCATTCGATTGAGCGGTCTTCGACAAAGTTTTACCAATGCGGGTTGTGTGGAAAACTAGAAGGGGGGGTTGAATAGTTTTACGTCTTTTTCGTTTTGCTTATTTGTAAAAGATAGTTTCTAAGATGAAACTTTAAAATCACTTTAATACATAAATATATAAACTAGTTAATTTATGATTTTGTATAAATATTACTTATGTATAATGTACAATTTCAAAACACTTAACTACAAAAGTATAAATACAAGATTTATTAAAGGTTTTATATATACAATGTTTATGTATAATGTTTGGAAAGAATATACAATTTCATATATTTTGTGTAAGCATATATATGTATAGTAGTGTATAGATATAATTATATGTACTAGGTTGGTTTTTGTAAGATTAGTTTTATGAATGGATTTTAGTTTGATCTTTATGTGAAATCAATCATATGCACAATACTATAAATTATGACTATGTGTGAAATGCAAGTAAGTAATAAATCAAAGAGTGAGAGATGGAAAGATCAAACCGAGACACAAAGGATTTATAGTGGTTCGGCTACAAGGACACCTTCCTTGCCCTACTCCACTCCCCGAGTCACCTACTCGAGAGTTTTCTTCACTAGATCAAAGACCTCCTTTATGGCGGAGAAAACCGTACACACCAATATACACACCAATTTACACACCAATCTTCACACCAATCTACACACCAATCTACACACCAATCTTCACACCAATCTACTATTTTCTTCACACCAATCTTCTACACACCAATCTTCTATACACCAATCTTCTATTCTCTTCACACCTTCAAAGTACTAATGTCTTGACACCTTCAAGTCACTAATATCTTTGCAACTTCAATGCACTAGTGTCTTGACACCTTCAAGCCACTAATGTCTTCACACCTTCAATGCACTAATGTCTTGACACCTTCAAGCCACTAATGTCTTCACAACTTCAATCTACAAATGTCTTCTAGTCTTCTCCACTAGAGATCCTTAATTTCTTCACTACAAGCTCCTATTGCTACAATCTCCTATCACCACTACTATCTAACCCTTCTTCTTCACTTCAAGTCACACTTCACACTTACAACAATTCTAGATTCTTCAACTAAATCTAGTTTACTAATACATACACCTTATTCACCAAAGTATGAAAGATATACAAGGAAATGTAAACAAACAACTTAGATAGCAAGATGATACTAAGTTGTAATACTTCTAATAGAAGTATTCTTCTCTTTGCACTTGAAAGAATGAGGCTTTGGATCACTTGGAAACAACGGCTTATGAAATGATCAAAGGATTTTTAGGATTGAAATGGAGATCTAGAACAGAAAGTATTTGTGCAAAAAGGTGGGGAAAAAATCCAGGTTTAAGGTGGTATTTATAGGCAAACGTTTCTGACAGAGGAGCGTGGCCGGTCCCCTTAAAGCATGGCCGGCCCCCTTAAAATTAAGGGGGCCGCCCAACTGTAACGGCCAGAAACTTTGTCTTTTAGTGGGGAAAGTTTATTTGGTGAAAAATTAACTGATTTTGGTTAAAAATTTGAAATCATATATTTAGTATGATTAAAACATTTTTCCTTATTACCAAAAGTGTTTTTCAAAAATATATAATAAGATTATATAAATAAATAAACTTTGTATTAGTTAATTAAATACCCCTTTGATCATAAATTGCACTTTGTTTATTCATACCTTAAGTGATTAGTTGGTGAAAGTGATTATTTATTACTAAATACGTGTTTATATCATGATCTTTGGTTTGATTAGTTTAAGTTTTGTGATTATCAAAACATAAAGATATCGGAAGATATGAATAATGTTTTTAGTCAATTATTTATATCAACAGGTTGCTTATCATTTGCTTTACTACCCCCGACATCTATCCCCGACACATACAAGAATTCTATGCTTTTTATCACTTCAACCCCGCCGATCTCACCCTCAATTTTCAAATGCATGGGCATAACTATACATGGACATTGGAGAACCTTGGTAATGCTCTTGGCATCAACTCTACCGGCATAAAGATCTACACCGATGCTACGGAGACAAGAGAGTTCATAAAGTACCGTATTTAT
Organism: Artemisia argyi; assembly: GCA_030686995.1. Classification (NCBI taxonomy): domain Eukaryota; kingdom Viridiplantae; phylum Streptophyta; class Magnoliopsida; order Asterales; family Asteraceae; genus Artemisia; species Artemisia argyi. The sequence continues at coordinate 14,698 of JARVZY010000330.1, forward strand.
CACTCATTTGATGAGAATAGAATCGATGCGGCAGAGGTACAAAATGCAATCTTCAAGCCTCAATATCATTGCAATGACGAGGCAGATTCTCATTAGGCTCAATCACACTTGCGTGACACGCTCAATGCATGGGAACATGTTTTGACTTCCAATGTGTTTGTAAAGTTGGGGGCGAGAGGAAATGTCTCCATTATAGTAGGTTACATGCTTTATTGCATTGAGACCGGTACACCATTCAACTTTGCCTATTTTATGGCTAAAAGAATGGACAAACTTCAGTGCAACACGAGATTGATTCCTTATGCTCGTCTCCTTACCACACTATTTGAACACGTCAAAGCTGAACATCCTGACCATGCCCAAGATTGGCCTGACTGTGAGATGGTTGATCCACTATTTGCCAACTTCAATGCAAATACACTTGATCGTGTTGATGTTGACCTTGAGCTTCAGGCTAACGCATATTCTACATCTCAACAAACTTCTATGGATCCAATTGGACGAATGGAATATATGGTTATTGAGATGTTTGATGAGTGTGCATGGAATGCTTCGGAATATGTCATCAGTGAGGATGAAGTGGATGATGATGTGGCCTCCTTGCCAACCCACGAACGAATTTCTTACAAAACTTACCAAGCCACCAAACGTCAACGTCGTAAAAGTTGGTCGAAGTTCGGGGTTCTAAAGAATTTCATCACCCGTTGGGCCACCTACATCTCCTGCAAGGATCTTTGATGTGTTTGTGTAACTTGTGTTTGGTTGGTTATGATCTCTTGAGACATTGTTTTATGTGTATTGCATCTAGGATCTCTATGGTTATTGAATAATCGTTGTATTTGTGTTGCATGCTTGAAACTTTGTTGTGTTCTATGTCTTATGTTTATGTATTTAGATTAATCTATGCTTTGTCTTACATATGATCTATATATATTCAAGTGGACTAATCCATGTTGCAAGTATCCAAATGGTAACCTAACCCATTTTGAAACTTTCACATGTGAGGATTTCTTGTTTGTTGCATGTTGTGCTTTTTATAGCTAGGCCACCGCAAAGGTGAGGCTCTTGACCCATGGATCCCCTTCTTGAAACAAGGGGGAGCGACGATCTAGGGGGAGCACATTCGCGTGCACATACAAGCTAGCTCATTTGTCCCACAGGCCCAAGTTCGAAACCTGGCTTGATTGGTAGTCCCACCTTTTTGATTCGACAAAAGGGGGAGAAAGAAAGCAAGAGCGTGAAGACCATTCAAGAATTGCTAAAGGCTTCACCAAATTACAAGGCAAAGGTCAAGACGCAAGCTACACCAAAGGCGCGCTTTGTCTTCGCTAAGTTTTGTAATTTTATTTGCTTTCGGTTTTTATTTGTCATCATCAAAAAGGGGGAGATTGTTAAGGCAACATGATCAAGATCTCTTCATGTTTTAATGATGACAAATAAACCATCGAAACACATAAAATAACAAACGTTAGCTTAAAATCGTCGGAGCCCATATATGCTCCTGGCGCGCTGCCCGCGCGTCAACGCGCGGGTGACGCGCCAGGACACTGTATGGCTCTGGGCGAATTTTCAAAGCCGGCTTTCTCCTTACCCGAGAAATATGGATCTTTCAGTACAGGTATGAATATGTTATATGCTTAATTGAGAACACTCGAGTCATGGAAAGTCACGAGATATGAAACTATGGATTCTGGACGTTATATTACTTGAACTTATAAGTAACCTATGAATTTCTCAACTCATAATCCTAATTGTCTAAACACTCTTTTCTTAATGACAGTTAGATTACTTCTTAATCTTCTCTTAATCTCATTTCTACAAAAGACAAATACCACCATATCCAACCATATCCAAATCATATATTCTCTTACACAATCTCTTACACTCTTACATATTCCCTTACACACTTTACATCTCAACCATCCATCCACTCTCCTCTCTATAGCATCACATGTGTTTAATCCAAGCCATCTATTTCAAACCAAAACCATCTCAACCATTGATTCACCCTTTCCCCCAAGCAAAGCATATTCCTTTTGGAATATCCCTTCTCAATCCAAACCTAGGCTCCCTTTGATCCTAGCCATCTATTTCAAATAAACACATCTCAACCCTCCATTTTCCCCACATGCCAATTATTTGAAATCCAAACATAGGGTCCTTTGATCTCAACTATCAAATTCAAATTATCTAATCTCAACCATCCATCCTACACTCCCCCCCCCAAGAATGGAATATACCTTGGCATATTCTTTCTCTCTTTTCTATGCCATGTGAGGAATAACACTTCTACCCCTTCCAAATTACCCTATCTACACTTTATACCCTTGGTAATTTGTTTTCTCTTTAAACATTTCACAAATGATTTTCAAATTGGCTATTTGAGTTGGTAAATCATATATTGATTAATGTTAAGGTTTAGTGTGGAGTACATTTGGGGGTTTGGCAAGGATAGGTATTTATAATATCCAACACCCAACACTTGGGATAAGTTTATAGACGCCTGGCGCGCTGCCCGCGAGCTGACGCGCGGGTGACGCGCCGACCTCGGTAAAATTTCCCAAGTTTGGGTTATTGGCCTATAAATACCACCATTGCCTCTTGTATTCCTTACCCCTTGCCATTATTCTTTCTCTCTATATTCTTTCTCTCTAAACACTCTCAAATCTCTCTATCTCTAATCTTGTGTTCTTGATTTTCACATTAATATCTTTGAAAGAACACATCTCTTTGCAAGGGAAGAATCACAAGAACCTAATTCACTCTTGTGATTGTGTCGAGGGTCTTCTTCTTTATATCATTTCTATTATAATCGAGTCACTAGGTTAGGTTAGGGCTTGGTTCAAAGAAACTTATATTCATTCAAATTGTTTGTACGGGAAGTCTTGTGTCTTGGTGACCAAGCCTAGATCATTGGGGATCTAGTTGGGGTTTGATACTTCCGGTGGGAAGTCTTGGTAGTGGTCTTGGTGACCCTTAGGTGAAGTATAATCGCGAGATTCTTTTGGGTGGTTTATGAGGGCGGAATACCGTGGGAGTAACTCCTTCTTTGATAGCATCGATATTGGTAAATATTGGTGGAGTGAATTGTAACGGTTTGTAGTCCACCGAAAGGATTATACTAGTGGAAATACTGTCGTGGATTCACAACTGGACGTACGGATGGTATAAACCCCCATCCCGAATCAGTATATATCGTGGTGTCACTTGTGTTTGTATTAGTGGTTGCTTTTGTTTAAACCACTTGGTGTTCTTCTTGGCTTAAAGTTTTTAAACATATAAAAAGCTGAATAAACCGTATTCACCCCCCCCCCTCTACGGTTCTACAATTGGTATCAGAGCGGAATACTAAAGTTTTTGAGTGTTAAAACCTTCCCGAGGAGTCGTTTTAAGTCAAAAGCTTCTTTTCCAAAATTCTAAAATTCTAACAAAGATTTTTGGTAAAGTTGAGTATAGATCCATGGCTCAGGAGAACCATGTGCTCTTTGGGGTGAATACATTTGATTGTGAAGATTTATGCATGGAGAATCCAATGATTGGATTTGAAGACACTTGGAGCTATAGCAATGACGAAGATAACAAAGAAAGGAATGAATCATGCTTTATGGCTTTAGAGTCTCCAAAGGTACATCTAGATCCCTTTAGCTCAAACAAAACATTAGATGCTAATGAATTAGAAAAAGATAATCTTGAATTAATAAGAATTAATAATGATTGGATTAAAGAAATAAAAGTTCTACTTTGAGAGAAACGCATTTTACAACAAGAGACGAATAAATTATCTAATAGAGCAAACGAGCTTGAACTTGAAATTAAGAAGATCAAAGCCATAGAGGTGGTTGAACCATGCTTAAGTTGTGAAAAACTTACACATGTGGTTAACTCTTTGAACAATGATGTGTCTGAACTTCAAGATGAAGCTATGAGTTTTTCAAAGTTTAAGAAAAGTAGGATAAACATAGAAAATAAAGTTACATGTCAAGACAAGGAAGATCTTGAAAAAATTTAAAGCTTAGAGAAACCAAAAGTTGACACTAAAGTAAATGAAAATTTGCCTTGTCCTATTTCTATACCTAGAATACCTCAAACACATGTTTCTAGTCCATATGGTATTCAAGTACCAATTTTAAGTGTTAATGAGATGAAACAATTTTACAAACCCATCACTCATAGTAGGTATGATACATTCAAAACATATAAGACTCATTCAAAAAAACAAGTATCATAGTCAACACTCTTCTCAAAAGAAAAGGGGGTTTAATAGGAAAGAAAAATTTTACCCAAACAAAAGGCTTCTAAGACCAAATAATTCTAAGCCCTCTTCTCAAGACATTCCCTGGAAAATATTCTCCGAATTTGGACTTAAGATACTTTGTAACTTACTCCAAAATCTAAGAATGTATAACATAGAAGTGTTCTATGCTAACCTCAATGGACCCATAAGAAAATGGGGACCAAGAGTTTGAGTTTCATGTTTGTTTTATAGGTATGCCAAGAAGACATGTGTATGACAAACAATGCTTGTGAACTACACACTGAAAAGGCATTTAAATCCTCCATTAGCGTTGTTGGAGATGATTCTACACTTTGGCATAAAAGATTAGGACATGCTAGCATGAAGGTAATTCTTAAGTTAATTTCTAAAGCATTAGTTAGAAACTTGTCTAAGCTAGATTATGCTTATCATTCTTGCAATGCATGTAAATTAGGAAATCAAGTCCATGCAAGTCAAAAATCTAATAATGATAACATCTCAAGTATAAGGGTCTTAGAATTAGTTCGGTCCATCAACCACTCAAAGCTATGAAGGAAACTTCTATACTTTGGTTGTTGTTGATGACTTTTCAAGGTATACATGGATAAAATTTTTGAAATCTAAAAATGAAGTTTTTGAAAAGTTCAAAAACTTAGGAAAAAGCCTACAAAATCTACATGGTTGTTGTATTACATCTATTCAAACGAGTCTTGGTGGGAAATTTTATAAAAATGTGCAATTTGGAGATTTTTGCGATAAAAATGGAATCTTACATAATTTCCGATCTTCTGACACTCCTCAAACTAATGGGATTGTTGAAAGAAAGATTCGGCGCTTGTAAGAAATGTGTTGTATTATGCTTAATGAACAATCTATCTCACAAAAGTTTTGGTGTCACGCTATAGAAACCGCATCCTTAATTATGAATAGAACATCAAATACTAAAACAAGTAATAAAACACCTTATGAGATTCTTAGAAGGAAAAGGCTATCATTAGGATATTTTAAAATCGTTGGTTTTAAATGCATGATATCTAAAACACATAATGGAATCTTCCTAGGATATTCACATACATAAAAGGCGTATAAAGTTTATAATAAGGAGATCTCTAAAATCATTGAGACACTTGATGTATGTTTTGACAAAGAAACATGTTTGCCATTAGAAGATAAACTAGGAGAGAATAATGATCAAAGTCAAAATTTTAATCACACTAATCTAGTTGAAATAATAGATCATAACGATGAAAATGATTTTATAGCATAAGCTCAAAACAATACATTTGCATTCATATCGACTATAGAGCCAAAATGTTTTGAGGAAGCGATTAGGAACGAAAATTGGTTTATGGCAACGCATATTGAGATAGATCAACTCACACGAAACGATGTTTGGGAATTAGTTCCATTACCTAATGCTTGCACCCCTTTAGAATTAAAATGGGCTTTTCAGTAGCACCTTGCATGAAAATGGAACAATTTGTGAAAATCAAGCTAAATTAGTAATAAATGATTTTGATCAAGTTGAAAAACCCGTTAATCACATTTTTGCCCTGGTTGCACAAATAGAGTCTTTACGCATTATTCTTGCATATGCATGTAGTAGCATGATTAAACTTAAACAAGTGGATGTAAAAAATGCTTTTAATAGAGTCATCAATAGTGAAATATATGTTACTCAACCACCGGGATTTATTAACGTTCAAAAACCTAATCATGTTTTTAAAATGAAGAAACTCTTGCATGGACTTGAACTAGAAAATCATTTATGGCATAATAGTGTAATATATTTCCTTGTTGAAAATAAATATGCAAGATGCATGAAGAATAAATCGCTATTCTTCAAGATAAAAGACAAGCATCAAATAGTCATTCAAATCTTTGAAGATGATATTGTCTTTGGATCTACATGCCAAGCATTGCATGACGAGTTCATCAAGCGTATGCATGAGAAATTTAACATGAATGTATTAGGAGATCTTAAATCCATACTTAACTTAAAATTCATACAAAGTAACAATGGCACATTCATCTCATAATTAAAATATTTAAGAGAGTCTCTTAGAAAATTTGATTTTGAAAATGTTAAGTCCATCAAAACGCCAATGGCAACCGATCTAAAACTCACCTTGGACAAGGAAGGAATTTCGGTTGATAGCTCTAAATATCGATGTATGATAGGATGTCTACTACACCTAACCGCTAGTAGACCCTACATCATGTTTAGTGTATCTTTATGTGCACGATTTCAAGATAACCCCAAGGAATCTCACATGAATGCCGTAGTATGGATATTTAGATACATAAAGAGTACACCTTATCTAGGTGTTTGGTACCCTAAAGCCTCGGGCATTGAAATTAGTATTTACACGGACTCCGATTACGCCGGCGACTACGTTGATAGAAAAAGTACTAGTGGTGTATGCACCTTTGTATGAGAATGTCACAACTCACCATTTCAGGTCATTTCCCGAACTTTGGAAAAACACTATTCATCAAAACACTATTCATCAGTTTACTATTCATCATTTTTGGTGTCAGTTTGACATTCCGAGAAGCATTCAGGAATTTTACTATTCACTGAACACTATTCATTTCCAGAAAAGATTTCATCATTCACGTGCATTACACATTTCATCGTAAATTTAGTTTACGGGTATTCAAATTCGCGTAACCGTATTGGTTCAGGTGCGAATTCATGCATTATCAGTAATGACATTTCATACGGACTGGAGATAGTCTGCATATCATCAGTAGGTCATTTACATGTTATACCACTCTTAGGATTTTCAAATTTATATATTTGATACATTTAACGTTTTCCTTATAATTATTTATAAATAAACGTTAACACACGGTTTATACGCGACGAGTATATCTAAATATTCCCACAATGGTCCCGACATATTTTTTATATCCATTTTATCATCATAAAAGTTATAACATTCAGTTACCCAGTATTTTGGAAATTTATTTTATTTATAACGTGAGCTTATGAATATTACAACGATTTTCGTGAAAACTAAACAATAATCACCCGATCACTCAGTAATTGTACCCAACATATTTTTAACATTTTTATGACTTTATTAAGTCCCGGTTAACTTTGTTAACATTTATTTCTATCAAACCCGGTACCCGATTATAACTAATACTTACACCAAACTACAACTAATAATACACTACATTTTCTAAGTGATCAAAACCGACTTTGCATCTTCTTTTCACATTGAAAACCGGCCATAAGACCATCTCAAGACCACATGACTTATTTTCTTAATCTCTAGCTTCATGTGCCATTATGTATACATATTATACTATATATTTATACTAGATAATTACATAAACCACCTAAACATAACACTTATACTTTTTGAGAATCAAAAACTCATTTCTCATCTTCCCCATCATAAAACCCACGACTTTTCCCCAAGATCCATGATCCATCCATTATTTTTCAAAGTACAAAGCATCAAAGTTGTTCATTTTGTTGTCCTAATCAAGAATCATAACCCAAAAACACAAGAAATCCAAGGTTTCTCATCATCTAATCACCTATTATTTCAAAGTGAGTATTCAAATTTATTTTCATGTTTTCATCTAATTAACACTTATATCTCATAGTATTCATGCTTAATTTCATGCACAAACTAGTTATACCACTTTATTTTTGAAGACTTTTTGAACATACAAACCCTAGATTGTGATTTAGGTGTTCCTTTGTTAAATTAACTTGATTACTAGTCATTAGGAACCCATGGCACCCTAAGAAGGTGTATGGTAGGATTAGTATAGATTTGTGGTGTTTGCAAGAGATTTGGTTGAAGTAAAAACTAGTTTTGAACCTTGGAAATGGATTTCTAACAAGTTTATAAACATGCTGTCCCATTTTGGTAAATTCTGGAAAATCAGTAAACATAAAGGAAACTTTGGCAAAATTTTTAGAAAATACTTTCAAAAACGAATCCGTAGGCGAAAGAACGGATTAAAAAGAGTTTATAACGAAGAAGTTATGATTTTTGCAAGTTTATTGACGAAAACTATTTTCCGAAAAAATACATGCTGATGGACGTTTTTCGTCGGACAAAAAGAGACTTTAGACGTAACCGTGGATATAAAGAACAAGTAACACGGGCTTATAACGACAAAGATATTCACGTTTCCATATCGGCAAAAATCTTCTATAATTGGCAGCTTTTAGAAATAATAATAATAACACTACGTACTAAATTCTAGATTTTCTAGAAATATTAACCAAGTACCTAAATTCATAACTAATGACGTATTAGTGAACACAAGTATATTTTCATCACCACAAGGCGTTATTTCAAGGATTTCAAACCGAGGATTTCAACACAAACATTGGTACATACGATATATATATATATATATATATATATATATATATATATATATATATATATATATATATATATATATATATATATATATATATATATAAGTATATATATTACAACTAGTTTATTTTTCTAATAGCCATATTTTTCCTAAGTCTTGGAATATATACTTTTGATAACAACAAGTGTTTTTCAAAGAGTAGAGTGGTATAGGAAACATGTGCATGGACATTCATAACATCATTTCATGATCTAAAGTAGATCGTTCATCATTCATATTAGGTTGCGGCTAGTGTGCGCACCTTGTTTTTCAGCTCATTACATGTTCATGGTACCATCATATTGGGTTGCGGCAGCTAATTGTTCATTGTTGTTCATTTCACTTCATCACAGTATCATCAGCTAGAGGTGAGTTTTCATAGCCCCGTTTTCAATTCAACATTTTTGATTGTTTTCAAATCCCACGGGGGGAATACATTGCATCAATCATTTTCGTACGAGCCCAAGTATTCAAACACATGTACATAGCTTAAGTTACCTTGCCATGTGATAAGTCCCCTGTAACATCATGAACCGTTAATTTACCGTTAAGCGAGAGTGAGTGGATAGATCTATCGAGGGTGACGCCTCCATCCGTGGTAGTGATTACCAACAGTAAGCGGATGCATGTCATGTCTTTTACATTTGAGTGTTTCGGCAGAACATTCAGGAGGGGCCTAGTTTCATCAGTCATAGCTTCGGTGTCATGAGCTTAAGGTCTATTGTACAATTTTCATGAGATTTTTATCTTGCACTTTTACTTGTGGTGGCCGTACATCATTACATTTTATAAACCTATGGAATTCACCAACATTCGTGTTGACGTTTTAGCAATGTATTTCAGGTTATTAAGGTAGCTCATGTGACATGCATTTGGACCTTCATGGAGTCGCGGAGTCGACGCGTCTCATCATTATTTCATGCACTTATGTAAACGTTTGATCTAGTATGACTTGTTTTCATAAACATGCAACACATTTTGGGGACCTCATTTTGTAAACTCTGGATTATTTCAATGATCAAATGCAGTATTTTCCAAACGACACTTTAGGTCGTTCAATGTAACTGTAACTGTGGTGCTATGACAGACACCCCCAGGTATTCCATTCCGCTGCAAGTCAGGTAAATTAGGGGTGTGACAGATTGGCATCAGAGCTAAGGTTATAGCGAACTAGGATGTATCTTGGACCCTAGACTATAACCACATCAGCATAGCATCTCATCATTTCATCATAAGTGCATAATCGTGATACATGTTGTTTCATGCATACCCTGTGCGAGTTATTTATACTCATATCTGTATATGTATATCATTTTATTGACCTGGTTCACAAGTGACATGTCTTCAGATACTCACCCTGACATCCTTTTATCGGATTCCGACATTGAAGATGCCTTGTCATCTTCCACTACCATTATACCACCAGTTGCACTTACACCACCATTAGTACTATTGATTTGCCATAGGAACAGAGTTTTCCTATCATTCAGCCCATACATAGAATGCCTTTTGGTAGTGTATTCAGAATTAATCTTAATGGACTTATTAGGATGCTTATTGCAAGGAAGATAGTGTGTTTTCTTTCCATCACTAGTAGGGCACTTACTACTCAGGTACTACCACCACCATCAGTTACTTATTACACTATTGGCCTTCCCACAGTGTGTACTTCAGTTTTACCTTTTGGATGTCGCGAGGTAGCGCGAAAGAGGATAGTATTCCATTCACTAGTACCATCATTGTCATTTTCATTTTCCATTCCCACTTGCCATGAACTAGATGACATCTAGTAGATAATATCAATATCACGGACTCAACCGGAACATCCGCAGATTCTTCAGGAATGGTTCAGAACCTACATTATCTAAGGTTTGATTGATGCACAACTTCAGACACCACTTCAGGACTATCTCGACCTTATGATGCCACAAACCTGATTTCACACAGAGGGACACCAGGAAGTCCCTAGACCAGATTTATATCCTCACTAGCTTTTACTATTATCCTAGCCACAGAAGGTGTGGGACATAGTCTAAAGAACTTGTTGTCTTTTGATTGTTGTACAAACAAATATATCAAGTGTGACTCTACTATGTAAGAAATGGTTGTGCTATTTGTGATACCGGTTCACGTAGACCAAAATTTTCATGTATTATATTCATGTGTTGTGAATATGATGACTTTGATTAACTATATACCCTCATGATCACTTATGATTTGATGAAGAGAGATCTAAGCAAACCACTCCAAGCATGACGCAAGCTGCTGTTGGACAAGTCATTGCCAAGAACATAGTCACCGCCCTCACTAAGGAACTTACTCACGTGGAATTTATGGGGTGCAATCCTCCCTCCTTTAGCGGAACTAGAAACATAAAGGAATTTCTCAAATGGTTCGAAGACATAGAAACAATATTTCAATGTGGCGACTGTCGTAAGGAATACAAGGTTAAGTTTGCCACATGCACTTTTCAGGAACATGCCCAGGAATGGTGGACCAAATATATTAAGATGGTGGGAGTTGATGCTGCCTACTCACACTCTTGGGAGAAACTAAGAAGGATGATGGGTATAACATTTTGTGTAGGAAGTGAATTACGAGCAAGGGAACAGGAAACACTAAACTTTATCATGGTAGGAAATGATGTGACGAGTACACTACTCATTTTTATGAATTAACACGACTAGGTTCTGCAATGGATGAACCGGAAAGCAAGAAACTTGAAAAGTACATTATCAAAATGGCGATCGAAGCAAAGGAACTCATAGTTCACGCCGAGACATCAGGAAACAATAGTGACAATAAAAGGAAGTGGAACAACAATCTAGGTTGCAATGCTGCTCAACAATCACCCAACGGACAAGAAATGAATAGAGCCTTTGCTGCAGAACCGCACACAAAGAGAATGTATATTGGAAAGTTACCATACTGCAACCTGTGTAATCAATATCACCGAGGTCATTGCAGTAAAACGTGTGGAGTGTGCAAGGAGCGGGGTCATCGGACTGAAGACTGTAGGAAACTCACAAATCAGAAAATCCCAGGGAGTTGCTTCAAATGTGGAAACTTAGGGCATTTCAAGAATGACTGCCCGGAGTTAAGGAACAAGGAAAAATCAGGAACTTGGAATCAAGACTAAATCGCTCGAGGAATAGCGTGAGCTGTTGAAAGAGAACAGTCATGATATTAGCAACATCTAGGATAACAACAATACTTCAGCAGCAGGAGCTTTGTTTCAATATATAGGGTTGTATCTTTCCTTTTGTACTTACCGTTGGTACGAGGACATAAGCTAGTCGTATTAAGCACTTTCCTATCCAATGTAATATCTATCTTTTGTTACCTAGGTGATAATCATAACCATCGTTTACTCCATTTTCTATCCCAATTGCTCAGACTTCAATCGTTTCGCAACATTTTAGCATTGTCTTATCAGGGATTAGGTTGATTTCGTATTTGACGAATTAGTAGACTATTACCATTCGACAAGATTCACCCACGTATCCAATACACCATTCAAGCTATTTTACTATCATATGGGGAAACTGTTTTACAGAAAAATTTCTGAAGTAAGCTATTTTATTACCATCCTATAAATTGATTTTCTGTCATTACACCAAGTATTTACTATTGTTACACGAAGCAATTTGCATGTTACTTGAAAGAAAATATCAGGACACCATTTTTATAACAATGCGTTGAACACCATCTAAAACTTTTGATAAAAGTTATGATATTTTGACAAAATCCAACATCGCATCATTAGTCCTCAATTATACATAGCCTGATCACCTATGTAAAATTCAGGAAGGATTATGCCATGAAGGAAATAATTACCTTTTCAAAGGATTGTTAATAACAATCTTCATTTAAAAGTTTTGTAAACAAAGGAATTCTTTCATAAACATCCATTTTGCCGAACTATCCCTGGATACTTACCCTACCTGTCACTCACTTAGCCATTAAGTTGGATTTTCCCATTGACTTCCCTAGAAGAGACTTTCCATATCAATTACATGCATGATTCCTCTATACAATAGAAGCAACGAAAGGATTACAGAACTACTAACCAGGACTAGAAGTATATAGTGAGAGAATTCATAACTCAACAACAAATTCTAAGACACCGCGAGACCATCCGAATCACCATCTCTGACTTAGCTGTCAAATTCTATCATTTAAAAGTACTAGCTAGACTGAGCTATAGGATTGAACTCAATATAGATGTCCGCAGGACAACACAATAGAAATACACCAAGCTTCTAATTGAGACTGTAGAGCATTTCATTTAAACATGGCCTCATCCATACATGAACTTTCCTGCAGTAAGTTTTCACAAAGTACAATTGTTTGAATCAAGAATATCGATGTAGATTCCTCTAAGGCATTATGTCTAGAAATTTCAGATAACCTCACCTTCATACCAAGCAAGGGATCAAGCCAGAACATATCTCCTCATCTACATGGGAAAACAGAATAGACATTCATCGACACAACATCAATTGATACCTCCGTCTTGTCAATTACAACGATAAAATATTTCAGGACTTAAGTTAGTCTAAATACCTATGCTTGTAGTTATGCCAGATAACCACCAATAGACATTATCCAACCTCAGGAACTAAGTGTTAGACATCGATGCATTTAAGCGAACATTTCCTATTCTACCATTTTATCCATGTTAGTGTTTTCACTTTTAAATAAAGTTGATGCGTTTACATAAATCACATACCTTGTGGAAAAATGATTTATGAAATTCCTATTTTGAACAAGTACGATCTTTTTTTTGTCAATCTTTAGCAACACTATTGTACAATGAGAAATATACATAAACATCAAACTTTGGTAAGCAGTCTTAATCACAACATGTTTGAAAACAGTTCCTATTTCATAACTACTGGATTTTGAATCATCAGGAAAAATATTACTTAGTAAATCATCTGCTCCATTTTCTAAATTCGTTTATTCAGAAAAAGATTTCAACCAAAACTCACAATCGCGAGACAAATTTCCAGAACCACTTTCCCTACAACATCGCTTATGCATTTAGGATTTGTGACTTGACAATAAAGAATATTTGGAATATGTGATGAAGGAATTAGGAAGGACATCACAAATTAGTCACGAACTTCAGTAGTGGAGACCAAACCCAATAGACAAAGAAGGACATATGTCTTATCATCCGTTGGAACGAAACACAAGGAATCAAATTGTTACCTATATTCCATCCCTTTCAGATAACGCCAAGTTCGAAGGACCGAACGTTGTGGAATTAGTCACAAAGGTTTATTGTACCCATTTTAGTTATTCCTGTTAAGGAAATCAATTCACCGTGGACTTCAGGTAATTATTTCATGATTTCCTTCAGAAACCCATTTAGATCTGAACATCACCTATCATCCTCAGAACGATGGTCAAAGCGAGAGAACAATTCAAACATAGGAAGGTATGCTCAGAGCATGAGTGATTGACCCTGTAAATGGTTGGACTAATCACTCAACATAAATCAAATTCATCTACAACAATAGTTATCACACCAACAACAGGAAACTGGCAGAAGTTAGGTTGGTACATAACACACATCATTTGGATTGGATATCCTGAACAACAAACCATCCAGATTCAAGTGGGAGAACAAACTAAGTTAAAAGCATTGCCTTGGATTGGCATGATACAAATTGGATAACAAGAAAGGTTGAACCTTTAGCATATTGGACTATTTAAGATTCATTTTAGAATCGACCAACTAGCATACAAACTTGAATTCTGGCAGAATTCAGCAGTATATATTACCAGTACCACATTTAAAACATTAAGAAGCGTAGACCATCGATTGATGGGCCAAACTCAGAAAAAGCTCAACTCACTAGTTCAGTAGGCATTCATGAGATAACCAGAAATTTTCTACAAGTCAAGAATCAGTTACAAGCTCAATAAGTCGTAAACCATTAAAACTTCAAGTTCTGCAGAGTTATGCAGAAAGTTCTGCCTAGGAAAGGCATGTTATCGTTCAGAAAACTTGGAAAGTTACACCAATATACACTGGACCATTTATATTTTGACAGAGAAGGCATAGTGGCCGTCAGATTTGAACATTGCCAGAGAACAACAGGATTACACGAACATATTTCACATTTTCAGATCCCCAGAAATGACTTTCAGATGAGTCACTCACGATTCCATTGGAAGGGATCCATCCCAAATGACAATCTCAGACCTTGTAAGAGAACCAACAGAAACCATGGACCGTGTGGTCAAACAGTTGAATCAGAGTCGAATTCCGATCGTTAGAGTTCGCTGGAATTCTTGAATATCATCACCTTTTCACATATATGTTTTCAGAAACCAACATAAACTGAACTTCGGGATGAAGTTCCTTTTAGAGGGGAAGGATGTCACAACTCACCATTTCAGGTCATTTCCCGAACTTTGGAAAAACACTATTCATCAAAACACTATTCATCAGTTTACTATTCATCATTTTTGGTGTCAGTTTGACATTCCGAGAAGCATTCAGAAATTTTACTATTCACTGAACACTATTCATTTCCAGAAAAGATTTCATCATTCACGTGCATTACACATTTCATCGTAAATTTAGTTTACGGGTATTCAAATTCGCGTAACCGTATTGGTTCAGGTGCGAATTCATGCATTATCAGTAATGACATTTCATACGGACTGGAGATAGTCTGCATATCATCAGTAGGTCATTTACATGTTATACCACTCTTAGGATTTTCAAATTTATATATTTGATACATTTAACGTTTTCCTTATAATTATTTATAAATAAACGTTAACACACGGTTTATACGCGACGAATATATCTAAATATTCCCACAATGGTCCCGACATATTTTTTATATCCATTTTATCATCATAAAAGTTATAACATTCAGTTACCCAGTATTTTGGAAATTTATTTTATTTATAACGTGAGCTTATGAATATTACAACGATTTTCGTGAAAACTAAACAATAATCACCCGATCACTCAGTAATTGTACCCACATATTTTTAACATTTTTATGACTTTATTAAGTCCCGGTTAACTTTGTTAACATTTATTTCTATCAAACCCGGTACCCGATTATAACTAATACTTACACCAAACTACAACTAATAATACACTACATTTTCTAAGTGATCAAAACCGACTTTGCATCTTCTTTTCACATTGAAAACCGGCCATAAGACCATCTCAAGACCACATGACTTATTTTCTTAATCTCTAGCTTCATGTGCCATTATGTATACATATTATACTATATATTTATACTAGATAATTACATAAACCACCTAAACATAACACTTATACTTTTTGAGAATCAAAAACTAATTTCTCATCTTCCCCATCATAAAACCCACGACTTTTCCCCAAGATCCATGATCCATCCATTATTTTTCAAAGTACAAAGCATCAAAGTTGTTCATTTTGTTGTCCTAATCAAGAATCATAACCCAAAAACACAAGAAATCCAAGGTTTCTCATCATCTAATCACCTATTATTTCAAAGTGAGTATTCAAATTTATTTTCATGTTTTCATCTAATTAACACTTATATCTCATAGTATTCATGCTTAATTTCATGCACAAACTAGTTATACCACTTTATTTTTGAAGACTTTTTGAACATACAAACCCTAGATTGTGATTTAGGTGTTCCTTTGTTAAATTAACTTGATTACTAGTCATTAGGAACCCATGGCACCCTAAGAAGGTGTATGGTAGGATTAGTATAGATTTGTGGTGTTTGCAAGAGATTTGGTTGAAGTAAAAACTAGTTTTGAACCTTGGAAATGGATTTCTAACAAGTTTATAAACATGCTGTCCCATTTTGGTAAATTCTGGAAAATCAGTAAACATAAAGGAAACTTTGGCAAAATTTTTAGAAAATACTTTCAAAAACGAATCCGTAGGCGAAAGAACGGATTAAAAAGAGTTTATAACGAAGAAGTTATGATTTTTGCAAGTTTATTGACGAAAACTATTTTCCGGAAAAATACATGCTGATGGACGTTTTTCGTCGGACAAAAAGAGACTTTAGACGTAACCGTGGATATAAAGAACAAGTAACACGGGCTTATAACGACAAAGATATTCACGTTTCCATATCGGCAAAAATCCTCTATAATTGGCAGCTTTTAGAAATAATAATAATAACACTACGTACTAAATTCTAGATTTTCTAGAAATATTAACCAAGTACCTAAATTCATAACTAATGACGTATTAGTGAACACAAGTATATTTTCATCACCACAAGGCGTTATTTCAAGGATTTCAAACCGAGGATTTCAACACAAACATTGGTACATACGATATATATATATATATATATATATATATATATATATATATATATATATATATATATATATATATATATATATATATATATAAGTATATATATTACAACTAGTTTATTTTTCTAATAGCCATATTTTTCCTAAGTCTTGGAATATATACTTTTGATAACAACAAGTGTTTTTCAAAGAGTAGAGTGGTATAGGAAACATGTGCATGGACATTCATAACATCATTTCATGATCTAAAGTAGATCGTTCATCATTCATATTAGGTTGCGGCTAGTGTGCGCACCTTGTTTTTTAGCTCATTACATGTTCATGGTACCATCATATTGGGTTGCGGCAGCTAATTGTTCATTGTTGTTCATTTCACTTCATCACAGTATCATCAGCTAGAGGTGAGTTTTCATAGCCCCATTTTCAATTCAACATTTTTGATTGTTTTCAAATCCCACGGGGGGAATACATTGCATCAATCATTTTAGTACGAGCCCAAGTATTCAAACACATGTACATAGCTTAAGTTACCTTGCCATGTGATAAGTCCCCTGTAACATCATGAACCGTTAATTTACCGTTAAGCGAGAGTGAGTGGATAGATCTATCGAGGGTGACGCCTCCATCCGTGGTAGTGATTACCAACAGTAAGCGGATGCATGTCATGTCTTTTACATTTGAGTGTTTCGGCAGAACATTCAGGAGGGGCCTAGTTTCATCAGTCATAGCTTCGGTGTCATGAGCTTAAGGTCTATTGTACAATTTTCATGAGATTTTTATCTTGCACTTTTACTTGTGGTGGCCGTACATCATTACATTTTATAAACCTATGGAATTCACCAACATTCGTGTTGACGTTTTAGCAATGTATTTCAGGTTGTTAAGGTAGCTCATGTGACATGCATTTGGACCTTCATGGAGTCGCGGAGTCGACGCGTCTCATCATTATTTCATGCACTTATGTAAACGTTTGATCTAGTATGACTTGTTTTCATAAACATGCAACACATTTTGGGGACCTCATTTTGTAAACTCTGGATTATTTCAATGATCAAATGCAGTATTTTCCAAACGACACTTTAGGTCGTTCAATGTAACTGTAACTGTGGTGCTATGACAGACACCCCCAGGTATTCCATTCCGCTGCAAGTCAGGTAAATTGGGGGTGTGACAGAGAATGTCTAACACAATGGTCTTGTCAAAAACAAATTGCTTTAGCAATATCTACTACCGAAGCCGAATATGTTGCAGCCAGAAGGGCATGTCAGCAAACTTTGTGGATGAAGCAAATGTTTAGTGACTACAACATCCATTTACAAGATGTTCTTGTATTGTATGACAACAAGGGTGCTATTGACCTAAGTAAAAATCCTGTCTATCATTCTCGAACAAAACACATCGAAATCCGTCACCACATTCTACGTGACAACGTTCAAAAAGGAAACATCCTTTTGGAAAAGGTTGCCTCCGAAGACAATGTTGCCGATGTCCTAACAAAACCCTTAAAACGAGAAACCTTTAATTATCTTAGATTAGGTCTCGGGTTGATTGAACATCGAGAATAATGTTGTTTATTCCAATGAGTTGGCTTCTGAATTTGAGTTGTACTCAATATTTCAAATGCATCACGTTGTATCCGAACCAACAAAACAAATAATTGTTCTTTCAAAACTCATGATGGTTCACACTAAATAAACGACATAACTCATTCACCTCATCTCATCTCACCCATTTATCTTATCCTAAGTAGAATCTCACATGTCACTCTCATTGGACCACTTAGGATTTCATGGGCCCCTGCTTCTAAAATCATAACTCACACCTAACCAAATAAACTTTCATCCTCTCCTCCCCTCTCTTCTTGTTGCAGCCGACCACACACACACACACACACACACATCTTCATCCTACACTCTTCTTTCCTTGAAGATCTTGGAACAATGGGTGAAAGACGAGACACCAAGCAATACATGAAAAAGGTCCGTTGTGCTCGAGGTGTCGATAACTACAAACCGTTTGAAAAACACAATTATCACGAGGGTCGTCATTGTGACCTTGACTTCATTTGATTGAGCGGTCTTTGACAACGTTTTACCAGTGCGGGTTGCTTATCATTTGCTTTACTACCCCCCGGCATCTATCCCCGACACATACAAGAATTCTATGCTTTTTATCACTTCAACCCCGCCGATCTCACCCTCAATTTTCAAATGTATGGGCATAACTATACATGGACATTGGAGAAGCTTGGTAATGCTCTTGGCATCAACTCTAATGGCATAAAGATCTACACCGATGCTATGGAGACAAGAGAGTTCAGAAAGTACCGTATTTATCACTCACCTGAAGAGATTAGAATCGATGCTGTAGAGGTACAAAATGCAATCTTCAAGCCTCAATATCATTGCAATGACGAGGCAAATTCTCATTGGGCTCAATAACACTTGCGTGACACGCTCAATGCATGGGAACATGTTTTGACTTCCAATGTGTTTGTAAAGTTGGGGGCGAGAGGAAATGTCTCCATTATAGTAGGTTACATGCTTTATTGCATTGAGACCGGTACACCATTCAACTTTGCCTATTTTATGGCCAAAAGAATGGACAAACTTCAGGGAAACACGAGATTGATTCCTTATGCTCGTCTCCTCACCAAACTATTTGAACACGTCAAAGCTGAACATCCTGACCATGCCCAAGATTGGCCTGACTGTGAGATGGTTGTTCCACTATTTGCCAACTTCAATGCAAATACTCTTGATCGTGCTGATGTTGACCTTGAGCTTCCGGCTAGTGCAGCTTCCACATATCAACAAGCTTCTATGGATCTAATTGGACGAATGGAATATATGGTTAATGAGATGTTTGATGAGCGTGCATGGAATGCTTCGGAAGATGTCATTAGTGAGGATGAAGTGGATGATGATGTGGCCTCCTTGCCAACCCACGAACGACTTACTTACAAAACTTACCAAGCCACGAAACGTCAACGTCGTGAAAGTCGGTCGAAGTTTGGGGTTCGAAAGAATTTCATCACCCGTTGGGCCACCTACATCTCTAGCAAGGATCTTTGATGTGTTTGTGTAACTTGTGTTCGGTTGGTTATGATCTCTTGAGACATTGTTTTATGTATATTGCATCTAGGATCTCTATGGTTGTCGAATAATCGTTGTATTTGTGTTGCATGCTTGAAACTTTGTTGTGTTCTATGTCTAATGTTTATGTATTTGGATTAATCTATGCTTCGTCTTACATATGATCTATATATATTCTTGTGGACTAATCCATGTTGCAAGTATCCAAATGGTAACCTAACCCATTTTGAAACTTTCACATGTGAGGATTTCTTGTTTGTTGCATGTTGTGCTTTTTATAGCTAGGCCACCGCAAAGGTGAGGCTCTTGACCCATGGATCCCCGCTCTGAAACAAGGGGGAGCGACGATCTAGGGGGAGCTATGTTTAAGGGGGAGCACATTCGCGTGCACATACAAGCTAGCTCATTTGTCCCATAGGCCCAAGTTCGAAACCTGGCTTGATTGGTAGTCCCACCTTTTTGATTCGACAAAAGGGGGAGAAAGAAAGCAAGAGCGTGAAGACCATTCAAGAATTGTTAAAGGCTTCACCAAATTACAAGGCAAAGGTCAAGACGCAAGCTACACCAAAGGGGCGCTTTGTCTTCGCTAAGTTTTGTAATTTTATTTGCTTTCGGTTTTTATTTGTCATCATCAAAAAGGGGGAGATTGTTAAGGCAACATGATCAAGATCTCTTCATGTTTTAATGATGACAAATAAACCATCGAAACACATAAAAATAACAAACGTTAGCTTAAAATCGTCGGAGCCCATATATGCTCCTGGCACGCTGCCCGCGCGTCAACGCGCGGGTGACGCGCCAGGACACTGTATGGCTCCGGGCGAATTTTGAAAGTCGGCTTTCCGCTTACCCAAAAAATGTGGATCTTTCAGTACAGGTATGAATATGTTATGTGCTTAATTGAGAACACTCGAAACGCGTTTTGGGATTAGAGAAATCCAACTTTTAAAGCACCCATTTACGGGAAAACGCCAACTCATGTTTTCTAACTATCGCCTCTAGCCAAGGCTTTTCTAAACTTAGAGAGCTTATATACTTCACGGAACATCATGTGGAAGCATCCATATGCTCATATCCCGTGCTTACGTCTTCTCTAATTACGTAACGGGTTTACTCCATTATTGGTCAAATTAAGTCAAAGGTCACTTTGCGTAAACGTATCCTTTCCCACTTGGGTTATGCTTTACATCAAGGTAAAACACTTAACTTGTTTGAACCAAGGTATTAGTTGAGAACGTCGAGTCGTGGAAAGTCACGAGATATGAAACTATGGATTCTCGACGTTATGTTACTTAAACTTATAAGTGACCTATGAATTTCTCAACTCATAATCCTAATTGTCTAAACACTCTCTTCTTAATGACAATTAAATTACTTCTTAATCTTCTCTTAATCTCATTTCTACAAAAGATAAATACCACCATATCCAATCATATCCAAATCATATATTTTCTTACACAATCTCTTACACTCTTACATATTCCCTTACACACTCTACATCTCAACCATCCATCCACTCTCCTATCTATTCCATCACATGTGTTTAATCCAAGCCATATATTTCAAACCAAAACCATCTCAACCATTGATTCACCCTTCCCCACCAAGCAAAGCATATTTCTTTGGAATATCCCTTCTCAATCCAAACCTAGGCTCCCTTTGATCCTATCCATCTATTTCAAATAAACACATCTCAACCCTCCATTTTCCCCATATGCCAGTTATTTGAAATCCAAACATAGGCTCCTTTGATCTCAACCATCAAATTCAAACCATCTCATCTCAACCATACATCCTACACTTCCCCCCAAGGATGGAATATACCTTGGTATATTCTTTCTCTCTTTTCTATGCCATGTGAGGAATAACACTTCTACCCCTTCCAAATTACCCTATCTATACTTTATACCCTTGGTAATTTGTTTTCTCTTTAAACACTTCACAAATGATTTTCAAATTGGCTATTTGAGTTGGTAACCCTTAGATTGATTAATGTTAAGGTTTAGTGTGAAGTACAATTGGGGGTTTAGTAAGGATATGTATTTATAAGATCCAACACCCAACACTTGGGGAAAGTTTACAGACGCCTGGCGCGCTGACGCACGGGTGACGCGCCGGCCTCGGTAAAATTTCCCAAGTTTGGGCTCTTGGCCTATAAATACCACCATTGCCTCTTGTATTCCTCACCCCTTGCCATTATTCTTTCTCTCTATATTCTTTCTCTCTAAACACTCTCAAATCTCTTTATTTATAATCTTGTGTTCCTGATTTTCACATTAATATCTTTGAAAGAACACATCTCTTTACAAGGGAAGAATCACAAGAGCCTAATCCCCTCTTGTGATTATGTCGAGGGTCTTATTCTCTATACCCTTTCTATTAGAATCGAGTCACTAGGTTAGGTTAGGGCTTGGTTCAAAGAAACTTATATTCATTCAAATTGTTTGTAAGGGAAGTCTTGTGTCTTGGTGACCAAGCCTTGATAACTGGGGATCTAGTTGGGGTTTGATACTTCCGGTGGGAAGTTTTGGTAGTGGTCTTGGTGACCCTTAGGTGAAGTCGAATCGCGAGATTCTTTTGGGTGGTTTTCGAGGGCGGAATACCGTGGGAGTAACTCCTTCTTTGTGAGCATCGATATTGGTGAATATCGGTGGAGTGAATTGTAACGGTTTGTAGTCCACCGAAAGGATTATACTAGTGGAATAGTATCGTGTCGTGGATTCGCAACTGGACGTACAGATGGTATAAACCCCCCATCCCAAACCAGTATATATCGTGGTCTCTTTTTACTCGCTTTATATACTTGTGTTTGTATTAGTGGTTGCTTTTGTTTAAACCACTTGGTCTTCTTCTTGGCTTAAAGTTTTTAAACATATAAAAATCCGAAGAAACCGTATTCACCCCCTCGCTCTACGGTTCTACATAAAGCATAAATCATATGTGACTTTTTTTTTTTTTACCTGGGTTCCGACTCGACATTGTGAGCCGACTAATCCCAGGGCGACTACCCTTTTGGATAGCCCGGAGTCATTGCAGGTGAACCTCCATGGCCACATGGGAATTAATTTTCTCCCCAAAGTTTGAACCTGTGACTTCTACGGACTTTAACCACTTAGGAGACCAAATCTAAATCACTGGGTCACCCCATATGGTTATATGCGGCTTTTTTTAATTGTCGTTTGTGGTAAGAAAAGCAAAGAGGGATACATGTAACTATTTTAATTTTGTATGGGCAAGAGTACTTTGTTTTCTAGAAATAAATAACAAATAGGTTGCTAGGATACGGATGTTTACTGATGCAAGGGTAGGCTTAAAAGGGATGATAGGTTTGCACTAACACTTTGTAGATTCAAGGACATCGAAATTATGTAACTAGCGATATGACATAATATCAAATCTGCTCTAATACCATGCTAGTATGCCAAAGCTCGGTTTGTAGGCTTAGGGTTCATTGGGTTTCTAAGTCATTTATATTATAAATAGTCGATCAATAAAACATAATACCCACGGGTTTCAATGTTTAACACGATGTCAGAATGGGTTTGATCCTCAAACTTAGGTGGCTAAGCTAAGCCGCCTCTTTTTTGCCACCCCGTCAAACCCTAACTGCCACCCTTTAACCAATATAAAAAACAAAAAAAATGTCAACCCTAAACCCTTTAGCACTCAACCTTCATAAACACTTGTTTGCTATCTCCTTCTGTTTTGCATTCTAACACGTCCAAAATCTCTATAAACCATAAACCTCACAAACTACCAACCGGTACGCATTATCATTTTTTATTTGTTTTGTATGAAAAGAAACCTTACGTCAGATTTAACATACCATCACCATTGTGGGGGGGGGGGGGGGGGAATATATCCCCTTTGCTTTTGTTGTTGTTGTTGTTGAAGATTGCTAGCACTTTGCACATGAAGATTTGTTTCTTTTTGCTGTCATCATCAACAACATTCTTATTGCTTTAATGTTTCTTTATCTTTCACATCCAATCGGAACTTTCATGATTTTCCCGCATGTATTGTGGGTGAGCATTAGATAATTGATATGGCACAAACCCGATGTGTGATTATGGTCTATTAGGGTTAAGTTATCTTATGTAAATTATAAATAGCTGATTAATAAACATAACATGTTACGGGGTTTTCATTGTTTAACATTTACTCTAATGAAAATGTGACAAATCATATGTTATAATTTTCACATTGACTCTATCATAATGGTCTATTTTAGCTGATAAACGGGTATTAGTTGTCACCCTTACCATTGTATTATAAACCATTTTTTTTGTATTCAAGTCACTTTTGTGGTTGAGTATGCATTCAATGATACAAAGAGATTATACATTAGCCCAAAATAAAGGTTGTACGAGCGAATCAAGTTCCACTCATTGAAAGCTTGACTCCCACTCATATTGGTTATGCTATACTCAAATCCATAAATATACGACCCGATCACAAAGGTAAAGCCCAGTCTGCTAAAGGTAGTCATTTTGCTAGTACTTTAGTCAAACAGAATTTCAGGTATGAGCCAAAGAAGACTACTAGTGAACCAAAGAAAGGAGCTAATATTCGGCTTAATGTGCATACAACGTCGTCTAAGTTGAAGTCTACTGGTTCTACTTCTAAGGAAGGTATTGTTACGACATCTAATTCTTATGCTGCATTGGTGAATGATGATGAGGAAGATGAAGAACATGTCACATATGTGAATGAAGATTTGGCTAATCCAAATACAGGTGGAAGTTCATCTTTTACGGTAACTGCTGGTTAGCTTGTTTGTGTTATTCCTTGAGTTGTAAGTGCTTATGGCATCTCATAAGCACTAGTTATTTTCAAGCTTCTTAGCTGTCAACCTTGTTATGTAAGCTTTATCGCCTATGTAACTGGCTGAGACATGGGATTTCACCCAATCCTTTTGTACTTAAACGTTTTTGGTTTAATTGATTTACCAAGGTGCAGGATTACTTCCCTTTACCCAAAAAAGAAATGTGAAATACGTGAGCCTATTGGGGGCACGCGCGTATATACCGAGAGAACGTTAACTAATGTAATTAATATATTTATTGTATACTAATTAATTATATTATTATGATTCACGAAATGATTTAACGGTCGTTAGTTAACCACAACCGTTAGTTAACTGTTAGGCGTGTATTTTAACTAACGGGCTAACTAATTTAAATGTAATTGACATGTAATTATTAGTAAAAATCCAAACGAGCCCAAAAAGCCCATGTGGATTATGGTTCGGCCGAGAATTATAGTCCAAAAGGGATTGAGATAGCTTGGAGGTTAAGCCAGGTATTTAGCATATAAAGAACCTTTGAGGTTCATTACTGATGAGGCGAAAAGTGAACCACTTTTAAGGGGTCATTTAAGCCCGAATTTGAATTTATTTGATCAAATATTGCCCTAAATCGTCCCTTTTGTCATTTTAGGTACTTTTGGAGTGAAATCTGGAAAAGGAAGCATTTTGGACGTTTTTGGAGCATAAAAGTGAAGAAAACGGCAAAGTCTTAATTTTCCTTGCTGGGAACAGTACCTGACGGCGTCAAGAGCTTCTACATGACGACGTCAAGAGTAACAAAAGAGATGGAAGTGGACAATACACGTGACGATCCAGAGAGTTTTGTGCATAGGAAATGACGGCGTCACCCAAGGCCGTCATGGTCCAAGTATTAGTGATGGCCCAGAAGAAATTTACACATGACGGCGTCACATTTGGATCTAGGCAATACGATTTCTATTATGGCGGCGAGTTGACGGCGTCACAACTCAATACATGACGCCGTCACCCTGTATAATCTATATATAGTTTTCCAAATTTCATTCATTAGTGTGCAACTTTGAGGGAAAACCCTAGGCCGATTTTTACAGCTTTTTCAAGGGTTTCAACCCTTTGAAACTTTCATGTTCTATTTGAGATAAGTACTCTTTCAATTCAATCAATATGTCTATGTGTTGTTTGAATATATCTTACGCTTGTCTTCAATTTAACATGCTTGGCTAGATTTCATTTGAGTTTGCTTAGATGTAGTGAAACCTAGATGTTAATTATGGGTTGATTGTTTGTTTATAGTTGTTACGGATGATTGTATTCGATGTTAGGCTTAAGAGAACTGGCAGACTTCCATTGGTAACTTGCTTGAACGTCTTAGGAAACATGATCGGAGGTGTACTACGATATTTGGTTGTATTTAATGCGTAGGAGAATTCTAATGATCCCATGTTAGGAGCTTCTAACGGCTCGACATAGGAGTGAAGTAGGATCCTATATTGTTAGGGAATATTGTACACGGCCCTACGACTAGTATTAAGGAATATGACCCATCATCCATGCAATTGTAACAAGCTATCAACCTGTAAAAGATATCTAGGGAGTAATGAAACCTAAGTAAACACAACTTTCCCCATCATTGTTTACACCACTAGTATAATTAGTTTAATTTTTATTTCTGTCATTTTATTTTGATTGCATCTTAGTTATTTAGGTTAGTTGGCTAGCAACTAATTTCGCCCACTCTTCCAAAACCCGAGATTTTATTGCTTTTATAAAATATAAAAATACAAAAAGAAACATCCCTCACCTCTAGACCTAGTTTTTAGGCTTTCTAATTCTAGCGACACTATTCCTGAGTTGAACGATCAATCCCCCGGTACTTGTCACTATACTATACTACAACGATCAGGTACACTGCCTGGTGGGGGTTGTAAGCTTCTCGAGATCCCTCGAGAGGTAAAGCCTGGTGCGATTCCCATGTATCAATTACATTAAAATCTTTATAAATTAATACTCGATAAATAAATAACATTGATAAAATTAATAATTTATTCGGTCCCAACTTGGGACCAGTAAAAACTTGGACCCCAATCGTTAAAATAATAAGATAATAATTTATCTAAGATCCTAGTGTATTTATATTGGTCTCAACAAAACTATAAATTAATAATTACTACAAAATTCAATATATATAAAAAAGGCCATACGTAATTGGAACTTGTCCCAACGAAACTAATTTTTTACCTATTCAAAAACATTGAACCTGTCAAATTCAATTAATCTGTGAATGTGAATTCATAAAATGTTAATTCGAACTTGTTTTCATAATTTACTTTTCATCTCTAACTAGTATACATTGTAACTAGTATATTGGACTTGAAAATTTAAAGGCCATACGTGAAACCTCTGTAAATTAATAAATTATTAATTTATCGATATAATAATATCTCACTAAATTAATAAAATATCACAGTCCCAACATCATTAATTTATAGAGGTTTTAGTGTATTTACTAATAATTTTTAACCTAAACTTTAGCAAATCGACATACCCCTGTCCCTTGTGACCGAAACCGATCGGCAATCAACAAAACCAAAGCAAACGTGCTTCGTGGTGATTCGTGAGTTAAGCACTAGCATCATAGTGTTTTTGTGTAATGTGTAGTGTGTGCATCTGAAACGCCCAGGCTATTTTTTTTTTTTTTTTTTTTTTTTTTTTTATTATTTTTTTTAGCATAACATCACACTTATATTAACACCTAAAAACTGTACAATACATGTATCATTCGCCTTGACCCGTAAATGATCAAAATGGGTCAATATGGGCAAGAATGGCACTATGCCAAACACCCTTAAAACTATAAAGAAACTACTTAACTACTTGATCATTACATAACCATGAGTTTATATGTTCGCACACAAAAGCATAAAACCTAGGGCGTTTCTTGGTAGGAGAGCGTGTAGGGAAAAAGGCTCCATACCCAGGTATTTCACCGAGGTCTAGTTCTCGGTCTTCGTACCCTTGATTGCACTACCACCAGCTTCACCTATAATAAACATAATGAAGCAACGTAAGCAATAGCTTAGTGAGATAACATATAAAAGATACTAATCATAACATGGCATAATACTATGGTTGCTTCGTATTGTTATTATATACTAGTCGCCCACTAAGGACGTTGTGAACCCATATTGGTTCAATATAACTGAAAATGTTCTAGTCGTCCACTTAGGACGTCCAAGTCATAGATTCCATGACTTTGAGCCGCTTATACACACTGATCATCCACAAAGGATGTCTAGGTCCCATTTAACGAGATGAGACACTAATAAAGGCTCGGTCATCCAGTAAGGATGTCTAGGCTCCGTTTCGGAGCATGTTATGACATAATAACATGTGTCGTCCACTTAGGACGCTATACAAGTAGTATCGTGGAAATAGAGTTAAAATCACATAACTAAACCCAAACGGGTCATTCGGGGCTATTTTGACCCGTCTAGCATAATTCACATATAAACATACTAAAAGTAACTCAAATACAATACATGAACCTTACCATGAATACCACAATTAAAGTGGCACACTAACGGGTTACCAAGGACTCGTTTCTATGCTTAAATATGTTACTCACCTCGAAAACGCTTGAATAGAACACGAGCTCCCTTAAAGACGTCCCTGGCTAACTCTTATAACCTAGGAACACATAAATGACATGGAGCTTATTTAGAACATAACTAAGCTTATCATAATAAGCACTAAAAGGATAGATAAGCCATAAGGGGGTGTTTGGTTTGTGGCTTATATAACCACACCAACATAATTTCTCAAAATTAACACCACAAAATGGTGTTATAGCACCTTAATAAGGTACCCGTCACTTTTTCTTATCGTTTATACATGATTACTAGGGTTCTTCGTGATTTCTCAAAATCATAATTTCACATAAACATGTAAAATTCCACAATAACCCCATAAATGGCATAAGGATATGAACTTTAGGCTTTACCCACAACTAGGAAGCCATAACATACAAGTTTAACAACAAGACATGATCTTTACCTCAAATTGGATGGTGGGAACCCTAGCTTATTCGTTTATAAGCTTATGTGAGGTAAAACCTTGCTTAATACTTGCTTAAAATTAATCTTGGATCAAACCCTAGCTTGATATGATGTTGGTGTAAGTATTACGTGAAAGAGAGAGCAGAGAGTAGAGAATTCTGAAATTCTTGTTACCTGGGAATGAAAAATCCATGTTATAATAATTTTAAGTTTCACACTTTGGCATCTTTAGTCCCTGGTAGGAAATTGTTACAAGTTTAGTACCTGAAAAGATTGGGGTGTTACAACTCTCCCCCACTTAATCGGTTTGGGTCCTCACAAACCATTCCTGATAAAAAGCGGGGTAGTATTTGATGAGATCCTCTTCGGGCTCCCATGTGCCTTCCGACCCCTTTCTGTGCTTCCATCTTACCTTAAGAAGTAGGACCTCTCTTTTTCTGAGTTTCTTGACCATGGTGTCAAGAATCTCTACTGGCTCTTCAACGTAGCCAAGTTTCTCATCAACTGTTATATCCTCTAGAGGGATATAGTGTGCCTCATCTGCAAGACATTTTCGTAACTGAGACACGTGGAAAGTATTGTGAATACTGTTCAACTCTTCTGGTAACTCAAGTATGTATGCTACTTTTCAACTCTATCGATTATTCTGAATGGACCAATGTAACGTGGTCCTAGCTTTCCACGCTTCCTGAATCGGATAACACCTTTCCAGGGAGAAACTTTCAGCATGACACGATCACCAACTTGAAATTCTATAGGCCGTCTCCTCTTGTCTGCATAAGACTTCTGTCGATCCTGGGCTATCTTAAGCCTTTATCTGATTTGATCAATTTTATCGTTCGTTTGTTGAACAACATCTGAACTAGCTAATTCTCTTTGTCCAATTTCACCCCAACATATAGGAGTTCGGCACTTCCTTCCATACAACATCTCATATGGAGGCATCCCAATGCTAGAATGATAATTGTTATTATAAGAGAACTTTGCTAGCGCTAAGTACTTATCCCAGCTACCACCGAAGTCGATAGCACAGGCTCGAAGCATATCTTCCGGTGTTTGAATGGTCCTTTCACTCTGACCATCTGTCTGTGGATGATAAGCCGTGCTAAAATGAACACGAGTACCTAGATTCTCTTGGAAT
Organism: Artemisia argyi; assembly: GCA_030686995.1. NCBI lineage: Eukaryota > Viridiplantae > Streptophyta > Magnoliopsida > Asterales > Asteraceae > Artemisia > Artemisia argyi. The sequence goes on from JARVZY010000330.1 coordinate 44,738, forward strand.
TTCCGCCAGAATCTAGAGGTAAATCTGATATCTCTGTCTGATACTATAAAGACTGGTACTCCATGTCTAGCTACTACTTCGCGAAGATACAACTCCGCGAGAGCTTCTGAGGACATTGATTCCTTAATAGGAAGGAAAATTGCACTATTTGTTAAACGATCTACAATTACCCATATTGCATCATGCTAACGCGGTTTCTTGGGTAATTTCGTGATAAGATCCATAGTGATCCTTTCCCATTTCGAGACAGGAATCTCGAGAGGTTGTAGCTTACCATAAGGTTTCTGATGTTCTGTCTTAACTTGAAGGCAAATAAGACACTGCTCGACATATTTTACAATATCTCTTTTCATACCCCCCGTGCTAGGATAAGCCTCACTTGGCTTAACTTTCTTTCGAGACGAACTAGCCTGCTCCATCTTTCTCTTAGGAGGAATCTCTTCCTCTTTCTTTGTTTCCTGTTCTCGCTCTAAGGCTGCATTCATGAGCTGATCCATGTTTTTCCAATCCCTGGCTGAAATAAACTGACGGATATCCTTTCGAAGCATATCTACATAATGTTTCATAAGCAACCTTTCATCATTAGCATATTCAGGCAGAAAATGTGCTCTGTCCAGGAAGGTCATGGAGAAATCATGTACTGACTCCGTGGTCTGGTGAGTACCCAAAAAGTCTCGGCGAATCTTATTAAGTTCCGCCTCTGGAGCAAAGTTCTGAAAGAGTAATTCCTTGAACTGCTTCCAAGTCATACTCCTAGCAATTTCTGGTGTTTTTGATGAAAGGGTCCAGTTCCACCATGATTTAGCCCGATCGCGAAGGAGATTAATAACAAAATTAACCCAACGATCCTCAGGGACCTTGCTGGTGGCAAATGCCCCTTCAACATCCTGGATCCATCTGTGGCATTTAAAAGGATCCTGTTCTCCCGAGTAAGTCAGGGGCTTACAAGCTGAAAACACAGTATAAGTAACTTCCTTAGTTAGACCGACTCGTGCAGCCAACTTCTGATCAAGTTCTATTGTGATAGCCTGAGCTATGATCTTACTGAGACGTTCTGTATAATATGGTATAGTTGCTTCCTACGCCTTGGCTACTTCTTGAGATATCATATCTCTGATCTGTCTAGCCATAGCATCAGAAATAGGAGCATTAACATGCTCAGCTATTTCTGGTGGATCGGGGGTTGGCTCCCGATCATCTTGTTCTGGTATGTCTACATGAGTCGGCCACTCAGAGCTTTCAGGAGGTCTTTCAACCATATCTATGCTGAAAGTTAAACATATTGCACGATAAGGGAATAATAAGACTCGTTGTAAGATTCATAATTCATTCCTTTAGTGTAACATAACACCAGTAAGTTCCCGTTATGTGATGCGATTATTACCACGTTGGCCAGACGTCGTAATAATTTCATCAGATAACCAAGTTCTTACCGTTACCATATTACACTAATAATGCGAAAACGTATGCTAATACTAATACTGATGCTACATAATAATGCAGAAACGTATCTAATACTATAGGTCCCATAGAGCCTAGGTTTAAGTCTAAGTACCCATCTACAGTGGATACCTAAATCCCTTAAACTACAGCTCTGATGCCAACTTGAAATGCCCAGGCTATTTTTTTTAGCATAACATCACACTTATATTAACACCTAAAAACTGTACAATACATGTATCATTCACCTTGACACGTACATGATCAAAATGGGTCAATATGGGCAAGAATGGAACTATGCCAAACACCCTTAAAACTATAAAGAAACTACTTAACTACTTGATCATTACATAACCATGAGTTTATATGTTCGTACACAAAAGCATACAACCTAGGGCGTTTCTTGGTAGGAGAGCGTGTAGGGAAAAAGGCTCCAAACCCAGGTATTTCACCGAGGTCTAGTTCTCGGTCTTCGTACCCTTGATTGCACTACCACTAGCTTCACCTATAATAAACATAACGAAGCAACGTAAGCAATCGCTTAGTGAGATAACATATAAAAGATACTAATCATAACATGGCATAATACTATGGTTGCTTCGTATTGTTATTATATACTAGTCGCCCACTAAGGACGTTGTGAACCCATATTGGTTCAATATAACTGAAAATGTTCTAGTCGTCCACTTAGGACGTCTAAGTCATATATTCCATGACTTTGAGCCACTTATACACACTGATCATCCACAAAGGATGTCTAAGTCCCATTTAACGAGATGAGACACTAATAAAGGCTCGGTCATCCACTAAGGATGTCTAGGCTCCATTTCGGAGCATGTTATGACATAATAACATGTGTCGTCCACTTAGGACGCTATACAAGTAGTATCGTGGAAATAGAGTTAAAATCACATAACTAAACCCAAACGGGTCATTCGGGGCTATTTTGACCCGTCTAGCATAATTCACATATAAACATACTACAAGTAACTCAAATACAATACATGAACCTTACCATGAATACCAAAATTAAAGTGGCACACTAACGGGTTACCAAGGACCCGTTTCTATGCTTAAATATGTTACTCACCTCGAAAACACTTGAATAGAACACGAGCTCCCTTAAAGATGTCCCTGGCTAACTCTTATAACCTAGGAACACATAAATGACATGGAGCTTATTTAGAACATAACTAAGCTTATCATAATAAGCACTAAAAGGATAGATAAGCCATAAGGGGGTGTTTGGTTTGTGGCTTATATAACCACACCAACATAATTTCTGAAAATTAACACCACAAAATGGTGTTATAGCACCCTAATAAGGTACCCATCACTTTTTCTTATCATTTATACATGATTACTAGGGTTCTTGGTGATTTCTCAAAATCATAATTTCACATAAACATGTAAAATTCCACAATAACCCCATAAATGGCATAAGGATATGAACTTTAGGCTTTACCCACAACTAGGAAGCCATAACATACAAGTTTAACAACAAGACATGATCTTTACCTCAAATTGGATGGTGGGAACCCTAGCTTATTCGTTTATAAGCTTATGTGAGGTAAAACCTTTCTTAATACTTGCTTAAAATTAATCTTGGATCAAACCCTAGCTTGATATGATGTTGGTGTAAGTATTACGTGAAAGAGAGAGCAGAGAGTAGAGAATTCTGGAATTCTTGTTACCTGGGAATGAAAAATCCAGGTTATAATAATTTTAAGTTTCACACTTTGGCATCTTTAGTCCCTGGTAGGAAATTGTTACAAGTTTAGTACCTGAAAAGATTGGGGTGTTACAGCATCCCTTATAGACAACTTACTTTAGTTGTTATAAGGTTTTCATGAAGATCAAGATCCAAGAAATCAAGAACAATAGGACCACTTGTCTTAGTAATTCGAGTGATATAGGTTAGTAATTTATGTGTTAACGGCTTATTAATCTATATATATATTGTGGAAAACTATGGGGGGATTGAATAGTTTCCCCAGTTTTAAGTTGGTTATAAAAGTTTACTTGAAAGACATTGATTCAATTTGTTTATGAAATCAATCAACACCAATATGAACTATAGCAATATAATCCAACTAAACTAATATAAGAAAGACAAATGAAAAGTAATGATGGAAAGATCAAACCCGAGACAAAGGGATTTATAGTGGTTCAGCAACGAAGCTCTTCTTCGCCATACTCTACTCCCTGAGTACCAAACTCTAGATTTCAGTGCACTATATCAACAAGCTCCCTTCAGGCGGAGAAAACCACACAACGTCGCTTATCACGATTTCCGACACTAAGCTAAATTTCGAGTACTAATCTTTGCTAGTACCAATCTACCACGATCCACACGATCCTTACTTATCACACAATCAACACGATCATAACTTTTCACGCGATCAACACGATCCTCACACAATCTACACATTATTCAATCTACATTGATCCACTTGATCAGCACACAAACACACTAGCTACAAGAGATCCCCAAGATCTCAACACGATCACAATGATCTACACAAGATAATAACTACAAGATTACAACACTAGATGTATATCAAGATACAATCAAGCTAACAATTGGTAATGTAAGTGAACTACTCAAAGACTCTAACACTTTGTGTCTTCTTGACACCTTGTGTTCTTCTCTTGACAAGTAGAGGAATGATGGTGATCACTTGGTTGAATGAAAGGATCACTCTTAAAACAAAAACTAAACTAACTAAATGATCAAAGAAAGGTTTAGGTGATAAGGTGTTTTATCACAGAAAGTTGTGTGTGTAAAGGATGCCTAAAATCTGGGAAATGGACAAGTATTTATAGGCAAGAAGAAATTTGGCCGTTACAGGGGGACGACACCACTAAATACCTCGCGGTACCACTAAATTTAGTGGTACCGTCCCAGACAAAAACGCTCCAATTTGAGCTTTTAATGGTGGAGGTTTATTTGGGGGAGTTTCTAACTAGTTTTTTGGGGGAAATTTGATTGTTATGAATTTCAAATTTATTTTCCCATTAAATCATTTCTTAATAATTCAAAAATACTTTGTAAATTATATTTTTGAAAAGAAAGTTTTGTCACATTAAAAATCTGAGGTTTAAGACACAAATTCACTTCTTTGATCATTTGTCAAGTTTGTAAATTTGTTTATTCATACCTAGAGTGGTTTACGTGAAAACAAGATATAACGATTAAAAACTTGTTTATGTTAGTCTTTACATAAAGTGTTTTCACATTTTGTTATCATCAAAACGTAGAGGTATCGAAAGATACAAATAACGTTTTTAGTCATTATATGCATCAACATATATCAAACCGGATTTATCTGTTGTGTACTCGTAGTATAATGGTTATATGACACAAGCCATTCATTTGAAGTTATGGGTTACATCAATTAAAAAACGTATTTTTTGTAGTTTTCTTGAATCAATTTTTTAGATAGCCCTTAGGGCTTTTTTTTTCTTGTTAAAATTCGACCTTAATGGTCTTAAAAATAGGTTTTTTGAAAACGTGAGGTCATTTGTTTACATGTCTGAATCAAAGAGTTTTAAGGTGTTACAAATCTATGGTGTTTTAGATAATAATAATAATAATAATAATAATAATAATAATAATAATAGACTCCAATCTGCTAGCTTACAGACCAAGCTCCTCAGACATTTTGGTATTGCAACCCATGGGCTTTCCTTTGATGATGCATTGGTGCTTTTAATGCGAAAATAGAGATTGACTTTTTGAGTAACCCAAGTGAGATCGCTGCCCCTAAACTCATGAAGAAATTGGCAAATATATATTTCACACGTGTTACCCAAATAGTTGAATCCACTTTTTGCCTATCTACTCGACATATAGTGCTTTGGAGATCGCAAATGGAGGACTACACTTCGGACTGGTTTAGGGTGGTTCCGATATCTGGGTTGGGACAGACTATGAATGCTAGGACTTATCGTTGTGTATTATGCTATCGGCTAGGTATTCCCCTATTTTCTGTTCAGATGTCGTGTTCTGCTTGTTCTAGGGTCTTTACAGGGGATATTTATGGGGACCATGCTGTATCGTTTGCTGGTATTATTGGTATTAAACATCGGCATAACGTGGTGCGCGGTACTCTTCTTGACATCTGTTCTCGGTCGGGGATTTCGGCTCGTAAAGAAGTTGACATCGGGCTTGTGGAGATAGGGACAAGCCCTTACGTCCAGCTGATATGTTGCTCTACTCTTGGGACTAGAGCTGGCAAATTGGGTACCTGTTAGGACCTGTTAAGGGAAAAATGTACTATGCAATTTTTTTATTTTTTAAAATAATTGTTTTTAGTATTCTAGGGTTCAATATTTAACTTTTTTGATACATAAAACGGATATCTATCATACTCAAACCACCAAAACCAAGTGTTAAACGAGTAGTTTTCATGTTTGAAACTTATGTTATTCGCGCGCTCAAAACCTGTTAAGACACGATTTGCCAGCTCTACTTGGGACGGAGGGCTTGATGTATATGTTGACCTGACGGGGTCGTCGCCCTTGACGCAAACTGGTATGGTTGATTTTGTGCCGAGTCGTGCTGTGATTGAGGCGGCACAACGTAAACGCGTCAAGTATGATGTTATGTGCGCAAATATTGGATACTGGTTCCTCCCCTTCTCTTTCTCTTCTTTTGGGGAACTTGAGAAGGATGCAGTGACCTTACTGAAGCAAATCCGTAAGTTCTCGATGACCCAAGACATTAGAGCGTGTGCTGCTGCTCATATCTTTAGTAAGATTAGCTTTTCTATAGCTAGAGGAGTGGGAGCCCAGTTAGTATCTCGGCTTACCACTAACTTCTTGTAAATCCAATGAGTTTTTAGTAAAGTGTTGTTTAAAAAAAATATAATAATAATAATAATAATAATAATAATAATAATAATAATAATAATAATAATAATAATAATAATAATAATAATAATAATAATAATCCATTTCATGTACATGCACACTCGTTATGGATGATAAGCCAATAATCTTGTTTTTGACATATTAATTAATTGGTTAATTGTTTAATGTGGACTTTATCGGTAATCAAGGCCTTTACAATCGAGTTTCTCGATGTATGTGATCTACTTGTTATTGATTTTTCGACAGCAAGTAGGGGCCTTTGATTACTCCAAGAGTTGGGGTGTTAATTCTTCATGATGAATAATGTATTGTTCTAGACAATTGTTATTATGCAACATCTATTATTAGGGGTGTTATTTCAGTTAATCGCTTGAAAGATAATGGTTTTATACATTGTTTTACGGATTATGGTATTTCAGTTTCTAAAGATAAGATATTTTATTTTAATGTTATTCATAGAGATGGTATTTTTGCAATTGATATGCATGGTCTTATTTCAAATGATAGTTCTATGTATCATGTTAGCAATAAAAGAACCAAGCATAAATTGGACTCCACATTCTTGTAGCACTGTTGTCTTGGACCACATCAACAAGAAACGCTTTGAAAAACTGCAACATGATTGGCTCTTAAAATCAACTTACCATGAGTCTTTTGATAAATGTGTTTATTGTGTATATCGCAAAAAACGGAAAGAGTCAAAGATCAACTTGGACTCATACAAACTGATGTATGTGGTCATTTTAGAACCGTGTCAAGAGTTCAAGACAAGGATATTGCTACCTATTGACTTTCACTGACAACTTTAGTCGTTATGGTTATGTTTACTTGCTTAAACATAAATATGAAGTCTTTGAAACTTTCAAAGTATTCCAAAGTGAAGTTGAGAATCAACTTGGAATGGCAATAAAGGCTATACAGTCAGACCGTGAAGGCGAATATATGAGTTAAGAGTTTGTAGATCATCTTAACAAGTGTGAGATCATCTTACAACTTTCTCCTCCACGTACACCACAACATAATGGTCTATATGAGAGAAGATATCGAACCCTCCTTGACATTGTTAGATCTATGATGAATCAAACAACTCTACAAATGTCCTTTTGGGATTATGCTCTAGATTTTTTTGCACGCATTCTCAATATGGTGTATCTTCCAATTATGGCATAAGGAAGTTCCTAATCTATCGTATTTAAAGGTCCGGGGTTGTGAGGCTCTCGTGAAGCGTGACACGCCTGACAAACTTGAACCAAGATCTGTAAAGTGTATCTTCGTAAGATACCCAAAGGAAACGATGGTTACTACTTCTACTACCCACCTGAGCACAAATTTTTGATGCTCGAAATGTTGAGTTTTTTTTTTTTTTTTTTTTTTTTTTTTTTTTTTTTTTTTTTTTAATAAGCACATCTTACAATAAACAAATGGGAGTAATGTAGAACTTGAAGAAATTTAAGAAGATGCGCATCCTTCTAAAAATACTAGCCAACTTCATGGTATGGTTGAACATGAAAGTGTTGAATTAGAAAGTGAAGTTATTCCCATTCGTAGGTCCACAAGGACACATCATGCACATGATCGAATGTGTTTATACATATACTCAGAGGATCATGAGTTAGGGATCACGATAAACCCGCTAACTATAAAGCTGCATTATCGGATCATGCATATGAAAAATGGCTTGAAGTTATGAATGCGGAAATGCAATCCATGAGAGAATGAATTATGGAAAGAAATTGACCTCCCTCATAAAGCTAAAACCGTTGGTAGCAAGTGACTCTTCAAAAAGAAAACTGGCATTGATGGCAAGGTGCACACATAAAAAACTCGTTTTGTGACAAAAGGTTATACTCAAACGTACGATGTAGATTAAGAGGAAACCTTCTCTTATGTTGCAATACTAGGATTCTTATAGCCATAACAGCGTTTAAAACTATGAGATTTGACAAATGGATGTCAAAACCGTCTTCTTAATTTTTCACCTAACCGAAGAGGTCTATATGGTGCAACCTGAGGGGTTTATCAATCCAAAATATCGTGACCATGTATGCAAGCTACAATGATCCATATATGGATTATAACAAGCATCTAGGAGTTGGAATAAGATGTTTGACGAGGAGATCGATAAATATGGTTTCACTCAAAACCTTGATAAATCATGTGTATACCAAAAGGTTAGTGGGAGTAATGTCGCATTTCTAATCTTATATGTCGATGACATAATAATCATGGGAAATAACGTTTCAATATTATTGGATGTGTCTGATGCCGATAACATCTCTTTTACGTTGATTTGAAGTATTAACTGGATAAGCATATTTATTGGATGAGTCTTATGCCGATAACACACCTCTTTTGCCCTGCTATTAAGTATTTACCGGATAATCATATTTATTAGATCTTATGTATAACACCTCTTTTAGGTTGCTTTGAAGTATTTACTGAATAAGCATATTTATTGATGTGTCTTATGCCGATAACATGGACGAATGTTAAACTTTTTTGCTAGTATTTATTTGATGAGATTTTTTCTCCGCGTATGTCAACTGATTTAATTGTATTTCATCACGTTTCAGAATTAATGTATGGATCCTTTACGAGCTTGCATGATTTCCATCCGCTTATCATTATCCGCATTTTGTGGCCATAATAAGCTATAACCATCAGTGCTTGTTTAATAAACGAAGTCTTACCCAATTTCAGAAGTTGGTTTAGTCAGGCTCTAGATAAATGCGAACATTTATTTTCTGCACATGACTCATCAAATAATAGAACATAAATGAACATCTATTTAATCTAAAAGTACCAAATAGATCTACCATCAATCCTACATTTAAACAATTTCTTATATTTAGCTTTTAAAACTCTAAATTATAACTGTAATTAATCAATGAGTCGTGAAGAGCCTCTAAGATGACTTACGCTCGACCTCTACCAAGCTCAACGAGGCCATCTCGAGTCTAGCTGGTCATTTGTTCAACTTGGCTCAAAGAATAAAAACCCATGATAAACACTTTTAATAAAAAAAATCTCATGTCAAACTTAGGGGTGTTTGTTTAAGCTTATTTGTTTTTCGGCTTATATTACACAAGTCTCAAATTTCCGGCTTATTTGGAGACTTGCAGGCTTATATAAGTATATTATATTATAATAAACTTATATAAGCCCACAAATCTCAAAATAAACCGGAAAATTAGAGCTTACAAAATATAATCTGAAATCAAATAAGCTCATAAACTCAAATATAAGCTTAAACAAACAACCTTTAGTTACACATGATCGAGCCTGTAACTATCACAACACAAACTTCCATTATTAACGACACGTTACAATCAAAACAAACAAACAAAAAAATAAAAAATAAACCCGGATATTCTATTATGCTTAAAGGACATTAACCATTGCCACCTATTGGGCCCAAAAATATAGCAGTCATGTTCATCAAGCCCAAAATCCCAAATTTAAAAAGGACGATAAACAACAGATCTCGACCTGATAACTCTGACAAGTGGGGCATGGGCCCACAAACACACTGCTAACTCAATAATTGGAAACTCACCGTCTTTGGGCTACCAATCACACCCAACCATACATAAAAAAATAAAAATATAAACATTGAAACCCAAATAGTAAAAATGAAAAACGCGGGAAACATAGCCGTTAACACATTTTTGGCGGGAATGTTATGTTACTAAGCTGCCCGAACAATACGGGTAGAAGGCATCCTAAGCAAATTCTTTTTTTTAGGTCTCATTTATATATAAACACAAAACCCCATTTTTTCATTATGAGCACCTTTTCTTTTACCGCCTCCATTCAAAGCATCATTTCATATTATTCTCCCTAAAAATAAAAAAAAAATCCCTTTGTTGTTCTTGAAGCATAAGAATATATTCTTGCTTATATTCTTCAAATCACAACATAAAGCTTTGTTTTTTTGAGTTGGGTTTTGCTTAAAAAGTAATATCTGAAATGGGTTTTTCAAAAAAGCATCAAGTTGATGAATCTTTTGGTATTAGCATGAGAGTACCTTTGAAGACCATATCTACAAAGAAAGTTAATGAAGATGGTGAGTGTGATGCTAAAATAAGCTCTGGTAATACAACTCCTACCGGAAAAGGGACAAGGATACCGGAGCCTATGACGTGTCCGGCGCCGCCAAGGAAACGCCGTCCGGTGATGATGACGTGTCATAATAATGAGGAGTTTTTTACTTCACCGGATTTGGATGATTTGTTTAAGCTTTTTTCTAAAGCTAATTAAGTTTTGTTTAATCACTAGTTTGGTTAGTTAGGTTAGGTTTTATTAGTGTTAGGTTAGAGTTGGTTTTCTTAGAAGTATGTATAAATATAATGGTATTAGTACATGATTATTGTTAGGTTTTGAGGGTTTAATGAGATAGTCATGTTTCTTATGTTTTGTTTCATGTTTTTGATGTTTCAAGTGTGTTGTTTTGTATGTTTCTTTTGGTGTTTTTGAACCCAAAAGGGTAAATGGGTTATTTTCATAAGGGTGAAAATGAACCTTAGTGACCAAGTTTTATGGTTTAAGCTTGTATGTGTGATAATAATATGCAATAGGGTTTATCACCCAAGGTTTTGAATGAGCTTGTTTGTTATAAGCTTGTTGTTTCATATATAAAGTTTGTTTGTTATTTGGTTGTTGTATTCATTCTTTGTCACAAATAAGTTGAATGTTTATTGCGCAGTATTGAATATGCAACTATTAAGTTGTATCTTGATTGTTATTGGTTGATGAATATGAATTGGAAAGTGTTCTTGAGGCAAGTAATAACGATTTTTAATTTTTTATCAAGGAATTACATGGTTTTGTGGAGGTGGGTGTGAAATGACGCCATCCAATTTGGTGAAAATGGGAGTTATGAGAAATAAACAGGAAGACAGTCAACACACGTGTTTTGGTGCATAGGAGTCAACACCAAGTGGTCATAGATATATTTGGTCAAAATAGCCTACCATTCAAAGATAAAAATGAAAACCTCACATGAGTCATGACCTTCTGGTAGGTTGGTTAATTACGATCCACAATTTGCTTGTGCCTATTTAGGCCGTATTACACTCCGTTAATTGTTTCCTATTATTGTTTGTTTATGTATTTGATTGGTGTAGTTATCCATTCGTGTGAATTTTGACCACTTGAAGATTAGTTGGTCTATGATACTTGAATAATGATACAATTGTAAACCTTGATGTTTATAGTAACATAAGATAATATACAATTCAACAAATTGTCAAATTGATTTTTCAACTGACTAAATCGAACTCTATTATTAAATAAAAGTCAAATTAAAGTAGTTTTGTCAAATTTTTTAAAACAGTTTGGTGGAAAAAAAATACGCAATTTTTTTTTTCTTTTTCTTTTTCTTTAATTTCCAAATTAACTGTATATAAATATGTTATATTTTGATTGGTTATTGGATTTTACAATCAAACTCTAAACGTTTAATAAGAGGTCAATCTTGAATCAAATTTTAAGAACTTAAATGTAAAAAATCATTTATTTCCACAAGGTTTTAAAAATATATATATTTAACATAAACTCCATTTAATTTAAACTTTTTTATATACACAACAACTACTATTATTATAATTAGTATTTATAAATATAATATTAATTATTAAACTAATTGTAATCAGTGTTCTAAAAGACGTGCCAAGACGTCGTCAAGGCGCGAGGCGTGAACTCGCCGCTACGAAATGGATCATGGCGGCTGCTCTAGGCGTGGCGTGAAAAAAGGCGAGAAAATGCGCGCCTTTTGGTAAGACGTGGCGAGCCTTTTTGAACCATTTTTTTTAATAACTATTTTGAACTAGTATTTGAAATTTGGGCTATTTAGTATTTGATTCTGGTAAATATATAATAAGTATTAGTCTAAATGCCTAATATAGTAGTATAAATGTATATGAAATATGATACTATAACATAAATGATAAATCTATAAATATTTTTTTGTCACGTCTTAAAGAACGTCATGACTTCGCTATAGCTCGTAAGGCATGAGACGTGGTCATGCCGCCATGCCATGCATAGCCTTGATTGTAATACTAGAAACATCCAACGTATGCTTACATGTTATTGAAGTATATGAACGAGATTAAATATAACATATATATAAACATCCATATTCAATGAATTTTAACTACGGTAAAATATCAAATTAAACTACTCAAATAATAATATTATTAAACAAAATTCTCCGTGTTTTCAAATCGGAGCAAATATAGTTTAAATATTATTATTAGTTATAGTTATTGTAAAAATAATAATAATAAAAATAAAAAATAAACGAGTTTAATAACCCGTGCGTACGCAGGCTAAAAACTATAATGCTGGTAACGTTAATTAATTTAGTTGTAATACAAAAAGTAATAGATGTACATGATTATAAGTATCAAAATGAAAACATGACTTATAAGTACACACAAAACAAATTTATTCAAAATATACATTATTAGTTTTATATATAATTTGAACCTCGTGCGTGTAATATCAGATATACAAAACATTAAACAATGCGAAATTTATATGCTCGTATATTTTACTAAAATTCAAAAATGATTTTAACTTATTTGTAAACATCGTGCATGCACGAGAATTATAAATGGTAATGGAGTACAACAATAGCCGAGTTTATTTATTTATTTTGACAATCTATAAGAGCGGGAGGTGCAGCTCGCCAAGCCCATTCGCCGGTCCACCGTGGAGGCTCGATGTGCCTCGCCACTGCACGACGAAGATAGGAAAGGTACTTTTGTCAGGTTTGACCCATTGCAAAAAGTATAATTTTAAACTTTTGATTTTTGATTTTTTTAATTTTATTATTATTATTATTATTATTATTATTATTATTATTTTAAATCACATATTGCACACTATAAATATTAACACATTCCAATCAAATTTACACTACTTTCATTTCAAAACACTTACACAAAAAAGAAAAAAAACATGAGCAGATCATTTTCTTCCGGTGTTAGTGACTTTGAAGAGACAACGGGGCTAGAGATGATTATCCAAGAGTTTGTGTACGAGAAATCGTTGCGAGTTCAAGAAGCCGGTCCTTCACGCCGCCGTAGGTACACTCCCTGTGAACGTGAAGCTGTTGAAGCATGTCTAATGGCCGACTATTTTGGTGACAACACAAAATATCTGGACGAAAATTTTAAGCGTCGCTATCGCATGAGCTGTAAACTGTTTTTAGAAATAGTACAAGGTATTGAAACATATATTGAAACTCATCATCCTTTTCATAGGCATTTTGATTTCTATAGAGTCCTACCTAATGCTGCGGGTATAATAAGTTTTAGTGTGATTATGAAATGCACATGTGCCCTAAGCCAATTGGCTTACGGGATAGCACCTGATGCATTAGATGAGTATTTACAAATAAGTGAATACTGTGCACGCGATTGTCTAGATTTTTTTTACTATGTGCATAATCCACTTGTTTGGTAAGGAGTTCTTATCCACAGATCTTCCGGCAACATACAAAGGCCTGATGGAAAAAACATACACGTGGATAGAAGCCAAAGAGGTATCTACCAATGGGGCTCCGATGGAGAACAATAAAGGAGCGAAGCCGCCTTCGTGGGAAGGACCGAAGAACAAACACAAAGGCCATAACAGGTTTACTCCATGCATCAAGGGTCCGAACCCTGGTTTATGGGAAAGCCTGACGAAGTCCCCAAAGAAAATTTTGGCTACCGAGAAGGCAGCAAGGGCCTTCGAACTCCCTCCTCGCATGACAAGCAACGGGAGGAACCGAGATATGACCAAGTACTGCGACTTCCATGAGGATTTTGGTCATGAAACGAACAGCTGCAGAGAATTGAAGAAGTAAATAGAGGAAGCTGTCAAATCAGGATAGTTGACACATCTAATAAAAGGTATAAGAAAGGGAAAAGAAAAGGTCGCCGACACTAAGGACTACGTCCATGAGGCTCCGATCCTTATGGTTCGTAGGGGAGGCCCGAGTTAGAAAAGAAAAGAAATTGAGGAAGGAGCACCCAATGTAGGGGAAGTAATGTTTCCACCCTTAATGGGTCAACCTCTCTCAGATGACCCTGTAGTCATAAAGGTCCTCATTTTCAACCGAGAAGTTAATAGGGCCGACATGGACTGCGGAAGTTCTTGTGAGATCATATACGAGCACTGTTTTCTGAAGCTCAAACCTTCCATAAGATCGCAAAGGGTAGATTCGAAGGTACCTTTAGTAGGCTTCTCGAGAGAACACTCATGGCCCTCTAGGTGAAATCCTCTAGACGTAACCATTGGTGAAGGCCGACTGGCAAGGATGGAAACCCTTACTTTTGCAATCGTAAGGTCAGATTCTCCTTATAATCTATTGATAGGGAGAACCGCCATGCAGAAGATGGGCATTGTGGTATCCACCATACATGCAGCAATCAAGTTCCAAACAGCCAATGGGATAGGGACCGTACTATCCAATTACAACAAGAAAGGGACACCAGAGGCAGGAAAGAAGATTAAATAAAATCCTCAGGAGCCTTCGAAGGCTATCTTGAGCTGCGGGGACGCCGAAGAGCGTATTGTGATAAATGAGCTCCATCCGGAGCAAACGGTAGTATTCGGAAGACAACTCCCTGCCACCTTCAAGGCAAGCCTGAAAAAACTCTTGAAGGACAACAAAGATATCTTTGCATGGACATACTCCGATATGACAGGGATTCCGAGAAGTCTCATGATCGATGGTAAGCCTTTCAGAACGGAACACAAACTCAATGAGTTCAAGCACATTGAGCCTATCAAACAAAAGCGCCGGAGCCTTGCGCCGGAGAGAAACGCTGCAGCCTGCAAAGAACTAGACGAATTAGTACAGGCGGGTATTCTCAGAGAGGTCAAATACCAAACGTGGGTGGCCAATCCCGTTATGGTAAAGAAAAGTAATGGAGGATGGCGTATGTGCGTTGATTTTACTGACATCAATAAAGCGTGTCCAAAGGATTGTTACCCCCTCCCAGAAATAGATTGGAATGTAGAGTCCTTATCAGGGTTTCATCTAAAATGCTTTTTAGACGCTTACAAGAGATACCATCAGATACAAATGGCAGTAGAAGACGAGGAAAAAACGGCCTTCTACACGGGAAAGGGCGTCTATTGCTATAAGAAGATGCCCTTCGGTTTGAAAAATGCAGGGGCAACCTACCAGCGTTTGGTGGAGAAGGCCTTCAATAAACAGATATGAAGGAATTTGGAGGCATATATTGACGACATGGTCATAAAGAGTAGGACAGAGGAAGACCTACTCTCCGACATTCAAGAAACCTTCAACCAGCTAAGAGCCATAAATATGAAGCTCAATCCGAAGAAATGTTCGTTCGATGTCGAAGAGGGGCAATTCCTGGGGCACTTGATCACAAAGCAGGGAATCAAAGCAAACCCTTCAAAAGTGAAAGCCATCACTGATCTGCAAGCCCCAAAGACATTGAAGGAGGTACAAAGCCTTAATGGAAAGCTGGCAGCATTGAGCAGGTTTTTGTCAAAGGGTGCAGATCGATCACTACCGTTCTTTAAGACCCTTAAAGGATGTATGGATAAGAAGACTTTCCAATGGAGTGTCGAAGCTGAAGCTGCCTTTCAAAAGTTGAAGGAGTTCATGGAAATCCTACCAACACTCACAGCCCCAATTAATGGAGAAGTACTGTATATGTACATCGCAGCGTCATATGAAAGTATTAGCGCAGTACTCCTGGCAGAAAGAGAGAAGAGGCAAGTTCCGATCTACTTTGTCAGTCGGGTTTTGCAAGGAGCTGAATTAAATTACCCAAAATTGGAATAGCTAATTCTTGCTCTAGTTCACACCGCAAGACACCTCCGAAGGTACTTTCAAGCTCACCCAATCACGGTATTAACTGATAAGCCCATCAAACAAATACTATCGAAGCCCGAGAAGTCGGGGAGGGTATCTAAATGGGCCATCGAATTGGGGGAGTATGAAATAGAATACAAGGGGCGAAACTCCATAAAAGGTCAAATACTCGCAGACTTCCTCGCTGAAACTCCTTCCAAGCCAGGAAATGATAAGGAACCTCCCAAGAAGAGGCCTTCGAAAAAAGAGGATAATTGGAAGTTATTCACAGATGGAGCCTCAAGCTCCGATGGTTCAGGGGCAGGGTTGATGTTAATCAACCCAGAAGGAAAAGAATACACTTATGCACTGCGATTCGAATTTGAGGCGACCAACAACGAAGCAGAATACGAAGCTTTGTTATCAGGCCTACGCCTAGCTAAAGACATGGAGGTACGCAACCTTTCGATTTTCGTTGACTCACAGCTGGTCGCCAATCAAATCAAAGGCTCCTATGAGGCAAGGCAGTCCACTATCAAACAATACCTGGATGAAGCAACAGAAATCCTACAGGGATTTGAATCCTACACCATTGAGCACGTCCGAAGAAACCAAAACAAGAAGGCGGATGCGTCAAGCAAATTAGCCTCAATGGCCTTCGCTCACTTAACAAAAGAAGTCCTGGTTGAGGTGTTAGCTGACAGATCTATTCAAAGGAAGGAAGTATCGGATGTAATATCCGAGGAAGAAACCAATTGGATGACTCCGATAAGGGAGTACTTAATAAACGGCATTCTACCGGAAGATCCAAAGCTAGCAAGAAAAGTCAGAGTCAAAGCTCCTCAATACAGGATAATAAGAGACTACCTCTACAGACGATCCTTCTTATCCTCATGGCTTCATTATGTTGGACCTAAGCAGGCTGCAAACATAATCAATGAAGTTCATGAAGGATCGTGCAGTCTACACGCAGGACCTCGCTCCGTCGTCTCTAAAATTATGAAGCTGAGGTACTACTGGCCATCAATGCACAGGGATGCAATGGAAATAATACATAAATGCGAGGCATGTCAGATCCACTTGAAGGTCCCAAGACTACCTAAACAAGATATGACCTCTGTCACATCTGCGTGGCCATTTTCCCAATGGGGAATTGACATAGTAGGACCTCTGCCAGTAGCACCAGGAGGAGTGAAGTTTTTGGTCGTAGCTATCGACTACTTCACCAAATAGGTTGAAGCCAAACCTTTGGCATCTGTGACGGGCAGACACATGGAGAAATTCGTATGGGAACACATCGTTTGCCGCTTCGGAGTCCCTCATATCATCATCTCCGACAATGGGAAGCAATTTGCCGAAGGGGTATTTCCTACTTTTTGCAATGGTTTAAAAATCAAGCAATCGTTCACATCCGTGTACCACCCTCAAGGTAATGGCCAAGTAGAAGTTACCAACAGAGACCTTATCAATGGAATCGAAAGAAGGCTAGGATGAAGTCACCAAGGGTGGGTGGACGAATTACCCCAAGTTCTCTGGGCTCATAGGACACATCCCAAGTCTAGTCACGGGGAAACACCTTTCAGCCTTACTTATGGCACAGAAGCTGTCATCCCCTCAGAGATAAACGTAAAAACGGAGCGCATTATGAACTTCGAAGCCTCAAAAAACGAGGAAAAGCTTCGGGAGAATCAAGATTTACTCAAAGAACGAAGACAAATAGCCTCCATCAGAGAAGCTACGTACAAGCAAAAGTTAGAAAAATATTACAACAGCAGGGTTCGGCCCTCGAGCTTCAAACTAGGCGAATATGTCCTTCGACTTAACAGCACAAGCAAAGCCGAATACCAAGGGAAGTTGGGACCAACATGGGAGGGGCCTTACGTAGTAGGTGAAGCCTACAGTAACGGAGCCTATAAGTTGGCAACAATCTTTGGGGACGAAGTTGACAGGACATGGAATGACACCAACCTTCATAAGTTTTACATATAAGACTTGTAATTTTTCAGAAAGTTTGTTTATCTCAAGTTTATCGAACTCTTCTCATTCGGGGAAAGAAGCATTAATGGTAGGCGTCTTAGTATTCATTTCATAAAATGATGTAATCCTCCCTACCCAATTAATAGGTACTTCCCATAAATCTCTTGTTTCGTTTCTTACAACAAAGATTTATTTAGCCAAGTACTACAAGTCTCAATGTTCGAAGGATGATATTTATATCTTATACATGGCATCCACTATAATTCACATTGACTTTCCTAAAACGTCTATAGGCATTTGAAGCCGTAAGACTATGAGGACAAAGATGGAGTGGGTCGGAACCCTCTGTCAGTAGTTAAATTATACGATTGCTCAAAAATCTTGGTTCAAAGTACACACAATAAGGATACTCATCTACGGTAACCTTAGGTTGTACATTAACGTTGTTACATAACGTTGAGAGAATAAAAACATATATTTAAAGGGTGAAATAAATAAATATCCCATGGCAAGTAGATAACACAAAAGCAAGCACCCTAAAAATCAAAGAAGTAAAAATAAAAGGTGTTCGGAGGGTACAAAAAAACCTCGGGATAAGTCATTGCCAACAAGGCAGCATTTATGCATTCTTTGATGAGTGGGGATCTTCTTGATGAGAGGGAGGCTTCGCACCAGAAGCCCTCCTACTTGGAGAAGATGGTCGAATCCTACTAGGCTTCTTCGACAACAGTTTTTCAATGGAAGCTTTCGGATCTTTGGTCACCTTCGAAAGAAAGGGAAACTCTGCCGAAGCAAATGCATTACTGGCAACATCATATTCCTTTCCATGCGAAGGACGATAGTAAGGAACCTTCGACAGGATCACAGGCTTCCCAGTTTCAGCAATCTCTTCGAGGGTAGTACATTTCCCAGGGAATATGGCAGCATTCATCAAGTTGGCCACCACTTGTCCGACCTCATCACTATGATACAACTCCATAGCAATGTAAGGAATAACCTTGACCACCACATCTGCCCTATCTTTCTGGAGACTTTCACATCGAAGGTTTAGAGCATCCGTCTCCTGTTGTAATTTGGTTTTTTGCTCCATGAGTCTGTTCTTTTCAGATTTAAGACTTGCATACTTTGACTCAAGCACAGATACTCTCTCTTTTAGCCCAATCGCTTTGGCCTCCTCCTTTTTGAGCCTACCACACTCAGCTTGGGCTTCCTTTAGTCAAGTGGCAAGCTTCATGGCGTTGGATCAAAGATCTTGCACAATTGGATTCTTCTCAATATTCTTCGTAGCCCTGTCACACTTTGACTTCAGCTCAGTGATCAACTGCTCCCTATGTTCTTCTCGAGCCAGAACTACATTTAACTCTTCTTTAACATTTTTAACAGTCGTATCAATTCTCTTGTTCGGCTGTTAAGATGGTTATCTAGAACAGCTTGCCTTGTGTAGCTTTTGTCGTAAAGATTACACAGCTGCTCTATTGACATATTGTCAAAGGCTCCCTTCCAGTGGCCTGGAATAACACCTTCAACCAATCGGTGGCAAGCTTGAGAGTTGGGGAGTTCTTTCGTGTTCGATAAACCTGCACATTGTTGAATTAAGAGCTGTTTGAAGCTTTAAATTAATTTTATGGTAGTATGTAGGTCGTAATAAGTGCTTACCATGAATGTCTTCATCATCCGAATCTTCGGAGGGTATGGCAGCAACAGTCTTATCTTGGGAGTTCTTCTTCTTTGAAGCTCTGGATAAGATAGTGGGTATGTAAAGTTTCCTCTTGATTGGAGGCTTCGAAGCCTTCATTTCAGTACCTTTCCTTTCACGAACCCTGTCAGCTATACCAGAGGTACCGGCATACGTCATAGGGACATCATCGGAGGAAAGGATCTCCACGTTAGGAAAGGCTTCGATTACCAAAGGCACCTCCTCAGCATTAAGGGGAATCGCCTCTTCAATTATTATGGCATCCACGTCATTATTGTTGACTGAGGTTGAAGGGGAACCCACCCCGTAGCTGAATTCTCTAGGATCCCTGGGAATGAAGCTAGCTTCCTTTGCACCATCAGATACGACGAAGTTCCTGAATGCCATTACTGCAATATAAATAGATACATAAATATAATCAGATATGTTATTCATCTATACTACATATAATAGACAAATGACTCTCTCTCCAAAAATTCCAAATGTACAAAAAATTATGCAATGTTTACAACACTTTAAAGCAAAGATTTTTCAGAATTACAACAAGCAAAGCATTGTGTACAATGAAAAAAAGCACAACTAGAAATTCAGACCAAAATACTAGAATTAGACATTAAATAGCATTTAAAACACCCCTGGACCTATTATTACAATTACTTAAACATAATGTACAACATATCTGTTCAACCAAGATCAAAACGAAATAGAAATTAAACAAGATCTCATATCTGTTCAAACTTTGTTTGCAATCTTTTTAAGATTTTTAAAAATTGAACATATATATCATCGATCTACAAAAAAGAAAAACAAAATAACAAACAACCTACCCGAGATCTTTTACAGATCTTGAAGCCAACTAAGAGAGTACCTTGGGTATGCATTTGTGTTCGTGAAACGTAATCACGAAAAGGGTTTGTGTCTCTTGCTTTGTGTGTTCGTATAACAGAAAAGAACAAATGGTTTTGTTGTGTCTTTTGTTTGTGAGTTATAAGGGTGATGGATAGATTATTAAGATAAGAAGTCTTTTTTTAGAAGAGATATGTTTTGTGTTTGTTTCTGCGTTTTGGTTGCAAGAAGATAGAAGAAAGGAGAGACTTGTGTGTGACTGCACAAGAAATGTGTAAGAAGTGATGGTTGCACAAAATTAGGGATAACATCTTATACCCTTAGGGTTAACAACTTTGATTATGAGCCGTATGATTGCATTTCCTGATAGTGGGCTTATCCCAATATTGTTAAGAGTTCACATAATATTCGAAAATTTGATGGGCTAAAATGTTTAATTTTCGAAAAGTAGTAAATTTTTTGAATTAGACTAATTTTTAATATATTATTTTGTTAATGGTACTATTGGGGATAAATTTTGCAACTATGGACTAACGGTGTATTTTGGACTATTAATTTTCGCGGGGCTAATTATTTCAAAGGCTAAATTTTAGTGCCTATGGAGTTTTTCATACGGTTGCCACTAGGCCATTTGCATCTGACTCACAAAGATATTGTATCTATCGTGTTTTAAAATTTATTTATCTTGATCAACTCTAAAAAAACGCGCACACACAAATATTACATTATGAATCAAGATAAATTGGCCCCTAACAAATATCACTGCAAGAAGAAAATTTTAAACACCATAAACGATTACCGTCAGGCATGTGTACTTGGCTATATTACTCATTTATAATGCATGGATAAAAAAAAAGTTTTTAAATTTTGAGATGTACAATTGTACATGATAATTGTACAATAATGTTAAGCGAATATTAAAATTGTACTAATATATTTGAAGGTGTAGAAGAAAAACATCAATAGATTAATGTTAATTATCTGTAACTTTTAAGTTATTTAATAAAAGATTACAATAAGTAGCATCACAATAAGTAACTACGATTACAAACATTGTTTAACTATTTGAATCCATTAGGTTTGTGGTTGTTGATTTAGGCCTGAGTTTCTCTTAGGTGTCTGAATCTTAAAACCTATAAGCTTAGTTTCGGTTTATTAATGATCGTTTAGCGGTTTTAGCTTGAGCAAGTCGGTTTGGTTTTCGATTTCACATATTTTTTGAACACCCCTATTTATAAAGCATAACTTTATATAAATCTTGCAGTCATTTTGAACAATGAAAAAAACGTTGCTTACTAAAATATTTATTATTACAATTGTAAAAAAAAAAAAAAAAAAAAAAAAAAAAAAAAAAAAAAAAAAACAATGTCAATAGTTAAAGAGTTGAAATATGCGAAATGAAATTCTTGGCATTCGTACATTTATTGTAAAAAAAATGCAATAAATTAAAAATTCGTAGTTCACCGGAAACTAAAATACGTAAAGTTATTGTTAGTAAAAAACATATAAATGAAAAATATTTGCTCGTCACAAAATTCTATCATTTGGTACCCGCCGCCGCATTGCGCGGGTACCCTTCTAGTTTATGATAATTTACATATACATACTCTGGCCATCACAATGGATTTCTGGCAACAAAGGAGATCCTTCCCAATGGTCCACAAAACCAGCCATAAAGAGGATGGGTTCCAGAAAGGTTTGCGCATCAATGGGGTGTCTGGCAAGACGTTGATAAAGTAGTTCGTCTCGAACATTGAGGGGAAGTTGATCATTGAATTTCTTACGGTCGAAACGGAATGCTTCATTCAAGAGTGCTAGATACCCCGGAGGTATGATTGTATCTTGTACATAAAAGAATTTCCCTTTCCAGTTTGTTATATTTGTGAAGGGTATGGTGATTAGCACGGGCACATCTTCATCATTCCTCTTTGACAGTGTCAACAGATCTCCCCCGGGACACAGGTTAAAGAAGCCTCGAAGCACATTTAGTGTGGGCTCATACCCATATGCCTTACACATTACTATGTAGGTGGTAAGTTTGGCTAGTCCAAACGGATTAAACCTTGAAATATGCACCTCATAATATTGTAGCAATTCTAGAAACAATGGGTGCAGGGGTATTCTTAGATTTGACCGGGTAAAGGCATGAGTATACAGGCCCACATACCCTTTTGGGGAGTAGACATAACTATATAATAGTAAAAATACTGTAAATCATTTAGCAGTTAAGCAGACAATTATTATACTAACCTTAACACGTATAGTTACGGAGGATGGCAGAGGTACTGAGGACTTTCTCGGGTTTAGGAAAAATAGTTGTAGTTTAGGTTTTGACCTTGTTCTCTACAACTGAAGCTCTAATGCCAATCTGTAACACCCCCATTTTTCACTGATCGCAGCGAATTAAGTGTTTGGGGTATTACTTCATAGAATCACAGTTACAGTAATAGAAAATGACTCGAAAAGAGACGTTTTTAGAAATTTAGTTATCATTCATTTAATTATCAAAAGTTTATTAGTAAAAGATATACTTTTACTTTTGATGAGGTCCCAAAGTCTAGGTGTTAGGTTATGTTTGAATGATAACCGGTTTAAAAAATCCTCCGAGTTCAGTGCCTCCTTATGCCATATTTCCGTAGAAGTGGTATACCTAGAATACATGCTTAAAAGTCAACACTAGGTGTTGAGTGAGAGTCATAGGTTTAAGTGTTAGTGAATACAAGTTCCTTGGGTTCCGTTGTTACACCCATCTTGGAAAATGTAGTGTGCGTGATAATTGTGATGCATGCACAATTATCATGAGTGGGGTATGTTGCACTAAGCTCATGAACCACACGTTAACAATCCGGGTCATGGGGGCTGCAGACCCAACCATGAGGGGATGGGAAGGATAACTTGCCAAAGTTATTCCTTCAGTGGGTTCAAACTCCAATAGATCTATCAATTATATTCGCGTTCGTGTAGGTAAAATATCTCAAAGGATTAGATTCATGAATTTTGGTTATGTAGTGGTGGCAGTTAGTTTACTTGTGCAACATCCAAAGAAAAAGACTTGTATTCGGTTTTAAGTAAAACAAGTAGCATGTATCCCCCTCACAAGGTTTGTAAAGCATTTAGAGTGAAAGTTTTAAAAAGAGTATGAGGCTATGAACTCACCTGGGCTTAGGGAAATCTAATTGATGTAAAAAGTGACTCGGGAACTAGACTGCCTTACTCACGTATCCTAGTGTGTTGTAGGTTTGGATGCATATCAAGCTTTAGTTATCTTGTTTAAGTTTCTTAAGTTATTGTCCTTAGGTTTGTTAATGTTTTAGATATAATATAAAACCGTTCGGGCCATCACAATCCAGAAGTATATGACTCCTCACATTAAGCTCCCTACTATTGTATTATGTTATCAACATAATACAGTTCGGGCCATCATAATTCAGAAGTTAATACTCCTCACGTGAAGCTCCCAACTATTGAGCTATATTGTTATTAAGTTAAGTTATAACCATAACACCGTTCGGGCCATCATAATCCAGAAGTACATGCAATAATTGTTTGAGGAGCAAGGGCACTTTAATTCGTAAACCCAGCAAACTCGTCAAAACGAAATATCCATATGGTACTCTTCACATGAAGCTCCCTACTATTGTGTTATGCTTCTAACTTTAATTAGGTTTTATATTTTATATATTTTCACTTTATACCCTTATAGTTAATATATTTACATTTTCTACCCTAAACTTATAATACTTATACTATTTATACTTATAAATATCTATACTTGACACAATTAGTACCTAGACTTCTATATTTTTAGAAAATGACATAATTAACCCTTGGACTCATAAGTTTTCTATATTTACCATTTAGACCTTTAACTTTATAATATTTGCATAACGAGTCCTTTTTAGTTTATAACTTATTTTAGTTTCTGTCCTAAGGTTTTTATATTTTGCAAACCCCACCAGGCAGTGTACCTGACCGATGTAGTATAGTGTTGTGGCAAGTACCGGAGGATTGATCGTTCTCTCGGAGAATAGTGTTGTTAGGATCAAAACTTAATTAAACTAGGTCTAGAGGTGAGGGATGATTCATTTTGTATTTTTATAGTTTTTTAGAAAGCAAGTAAAAATCTCAGGTATTGAAAGAGTGGGCGGAATTAGTTGCTAGTCAACTAACCCAAATAACTATAAATGCAATAAAAATAAAATAACAAGAAAGTAAATATTGAGAAAAACAATAATAAGAGAAACGTGTTTACTTAGATTTCACTGCTCCCTAGCTATCTTTCATTAGTTGAATAGTTTGTTACAATTGCGTGGATGACGGGTTTTATTCCTTAAAACCATTCGTGGGGCCGTGTACGATCTTCCCCATCTCTACAAGTTTCTACCTCTTCCTATGTCGAGCCGACAGCTAGCTCCTAACATGGCCTCCTTAGTAGTCACTCATGCATTAAATACAACCATAAAAATCGTAGTACACATCCGATTCATGTTTCTTAAGATGTTTAAGCATGTTACCAATTGGAAGTCTGCCAGTTTTCTTAAGCTTAACATCGATATCAATCATCCAATACAATTAATAACAAATAATCAACCAACAATCAATAGCTAGGTTTCATTACATCTAAGCAAATACAAACAAACATAGCCTAGCATGTTAAAGTAAAGACAAGCGTAAGATAGAATCAAACAACACATAGACATATTGAATGATTATTGGAAGACTTATCTTTATTGAAACATGAATGAAAGAAGGGTGAAAAACCCTGTAAAATTCGACCTAGGGTTTGTTCCCAAGTTCCCCCAAAACTTCTCTTAAAAGTTCTCTCTCCAATGAATGAAAATTAGAAAACTATATATAGAGATTACAGGTCTGACGGCGTCACGTTATGATCCTGACGCCGTCAACTTACCGCCAATGCTTTTCTCGGATTGCCTAGATCCAGATCTGACGCCGTCATGTGTTATTCCACTATTAACCGTCACGTGTAAATTGTTCTTGACGGCGTTGGTGACGCCGTCACTCTTTAATTCCCAAAAACGTTCTGGCGCGTCTCGTGTAACTTTTTATCCATCTCTTTACCAATACGTGCACCGTCACCTCCAAAGCGTGACGCCGTCAGGAACTATTTCCAGCTTGATTTGGAGACTTTGCCGTTTTCTTCACTTTTCGCTCCAAAATTGTCCAAAATGCTTCATTTTCCAGATTTCTTCTCCAAAGTACCTAAAATGACAAAAGAATGATTTGAGGCAATATTCGATCAAATAATCACGACTTAGGGCTTAAATGACCCCCTAACAGTGTTACACTTTTCGTCTCATCAGCAAAATGAGTCCTTACACTTATAACTTCTAGGTAATGTCAAAAACAGTCCCTAGACTTTATAGTTTCAGGAATTTATGATATATACCCTTATGCATGTGAAGTTTTGCAAAACTAGTCCTAAATGCATGTAAACTATATTTTTATGTAACAACTAAGTTTCCTAGATTATGTTTAACTAATATTAGCTTATTTAAGTTATCTAAACTAGCTTAGGGCTTATGAAAAGGGCTTATAGCATGTATTTAGGGTTTAGTCTATAATTAGGGTTTTAAAAAGAAAACTAGTAAATGAAATGGTTCAAGGCTTAGGCAAGGGTTCCTAGGGGATATAAGGAATCCTAATACTATCCTAAGACTTAACTAGAGCTAATAGAATAAGAAATGAAGGCTTACTTGGCTAGGGAAGGTTTAACAAGGGTTAACTAGGGTTTATAGGGTTTTCTTGACTCAAACCACAACTCGACAAGGGCAAGGCTTAGCTAACTCAACTCCTAGGCCTACTACAGCTCGTGTACAACTAATAGGACCAGAATATGTGTGGAGAGAAATAAGAGAAGAGGTGTGAAAGAAATGGAGAGGGGCCGGGGTATTTATGGGGTAGCGAGGAGTAGTGAGCAAGAAATGGAAGTAGGATGTGTCAAGGAGGGGGAGGTTAGTAAGCTGAGCTAGGGGTTGTGGCAAGGCTAGGAGGTGATGAGGACGAGCTAGGAGTAGCTAGGGGCTGCCTAGGCCGGTTGTGGTGGTGGTGAGTCGAGGGGTTGAAGGTGGTGACAAGTAGGTGCATCACCTACTTGTATGGGTGCTTAGAGGTGCTAGGGTGTGTGCTTAGGCATGACTAAGGTGCTAGGGTGCTAGGTTGAGGTGCTTGAGGTGCTTATGTTTAGGTTTTACTAGTTTAGGTTAAGTTTATACCTAGTGAGAGTTTAGGGTTTTACCAAAGGTTTAGTGCCTAGGTTAGGTTCCTAAGAGTGTTTAGTGACTAATCCTAAGTCCTAAGGGGTTTATACTAAGTGATGGTAGCTTATGGGAAAGATTTGGGAAGGTTTGAGACCTAAATGACATATTTGTGTTTAGTGAGAGATTAGGGTTTATCCTATAGTTTAGTGCCTAGATTAGTATCCTATGAGTGCCTAATGACTAATCCTAGTAATGACTAATCCTAGGTCCTAAGAGGCTTATACTAAGTGGTAGTAACCTATGGTGAAGTTTTGGGATAGTTTCGACCTAATTCTAAGAAGTTAAGACCTAGCTATGGTTTTGTGCTTAAGGGACTTGTACCTAACTTCTAAAAGGTTGTACTAGTGCCTAAGGGTCCTAAGGTATCCTAATATTCATAAGGTAACTCATACTTAAGCCTTGCACACTTTCAAACTAGTTTAGTTAAGCATATAAGGTTTAGTAAGCACATAGACCTAATTAGAGTTTAATTAAGGTTTATTAGGGTTTTATGATATGTTTAATGTGTTAGATTGGTAGATTACTTATTATGGTGTTGTGATGATCTTATGCTTGACATACCAGGGGTTTATAGGATGGGAGTGTTGAGTTATTTGGATTGTGTGGGTAAGTGAGCAGGTCTTGTCAGTCATACAAGTAATAAATTCACATAAAAAGCAAAAATTTACCTGTGAAATACCTACTATAGGTATTTGTAATGGGAATGGTAGTAATGAGATTTTGTGGGTTGTTACAGAGGTGATAAAAAAGTATCCGACTATAATGCTCGAAGCCGTTGCGTCATACGACTTGTGGATTTGGCATGCACTTTTTGGGGTCGCGGGTGCGAATAACGATCTTAACGTTTTGAATAATTCTCTGTTATTCGACAACCTGCTTGATGATATCAGTCCTAAGGTTCCGTTTGAAGTATACGTACGTAAATTTAACCATAGGTATTATCTAGCTGACAGAATTTACCCATAGTGGGCATCTTTTGTCAAATCATTTACGGTTGCAACTAACCAAAAAAATGCCGCATGTAAAGCGAAACAAGAAAGTGTTCGAAAAGACATCGAAAGAGCTTTTGGTGTCCTCCAATGACATTGGCATATTATTGCCCAACCGGCGCGCCAATTTACTGTGGGTAAGTTACGGAGAATCGTGTACTCGTGCATCATAATGCATAACATGATTTTGAAAGATCAAAAATTTGCGATATCCGAAGCTAGCGAAATGTATATTCCCCCACAACCAAATTTACAACAGACATGGATTGAACGTTGCGAAGTGCAAAGGAAAAAATCAAAGAACTACACGATAAGCGCACACACGCAAAGATTCAACAATGTTTTATCGAGCATGTTTGGCAACGACACAATGGGAACAAATCCAACAAAAGAATGCGAATAATTAGTTTCGTTATAATTTGATATATTTTTTTTCGTATCGTATTTTTTTTAGTTACGTTATTTTTAGTTGTGTGTAATATTTATTGTGTTGTATTTTATTTTAATTATTAATTAAATGAATTTAGTTTATTATATGAAATGAAAAATAAATAAAGTTATAAGTAGTGGGCCTCAAATGAGTAAGTTGAAGTTAGTTGTTAGTGATGGGAGTTAGTTATTAGGGTTTGTTAAAGTGATATGACACCCCGTAAGCTCCAAATGATGAACCCAACTTGCTTACTGCATCTTGTGTTCTAATGGACAGAAACCATAAACTATATACCGTACTCATTACATCCTATAATAAGTGCCCACTTTTAATATATATAAAGTTTTGAGAAATTACAACAAATATACTTTTCACTAATTAAATATTATATTTTCTTACTAAAACCATTTTCTTATTGTTAAAAGTATAAAATAAATATTTATTTTAAAATAGCAAAGTAAACACTTATCTTTACGACATATAATGAAAAAATAGTCAACAATTGAAATGTTGAGTTTTCAAGAATGGTCAAATGAGAGAGAAAAGTGAAATGTAATTAATACTTTTATTAAAACATCTTATTACTTAAAAGTACAATAATTTATTCACATTGTACAATCAATTGAAAACATATCTACTAAATTAAATACAACCAATTAAAACACAAACCGGGTTGATCCGGGACGCTTCAAACCCGGCGGGTTGAGCCGGTTTAGTTAGACTCATTTTCGACCTAACCTAGCAAGTTGACCCGGTTTAAATCGACCAATTTTTCGACCGGAACGGTTCAACCGGTTGAACCACCCGGGTCGAACCGGGTTTCAAAACATTATCCATTACTTAAAAGTACAATGATTTATTTACATTGTACAACCAGTTAAAAACAAATCTATCAAATTAAATACAACCAGTTAAAACACAAACCGGGTTGACCCGGGACGCTTCAAACCCAACAGGTTGACCCAGTTTAATTTGACCCGTTTTCGACCCAACCTAGCAAGTTGACCTAGTTTAAATTGACCCATTTTTCACCTGGAATGGTTCAACCAGTTGAACCACCCGGGTCGAACCGGGTTTCAAAACATTATGTTTAATTCCCAAATCTTCAAACTTTTATTATTTTTCGTTTATAACTTATAATTTTTTTTTATCAATAAACTATCTATCACTATAAAATCCTCTTGTTATGCACGGACACTCGTCTCTAGTTACGAGAATGACGAAGTATTAGCTAATCTGAACATTTAAATCTCAACGGTGTTTCTTAAATTTCAACAAGTACTATGACTTCTATAGTTCTGTGAAGAAAAGTTATACACGCAGTGGAAATAAATAGTTGCCCAAATAAAATAGGAATTATAAATGGAGGAAAGCAGAGACAGAGAGGATCCAATGTGTTGTTTTTGTTTTGTTAGGCGCTCTCTATCTTTCTCTCTCATCAAGTAATCAATCATCATAACCGTGTTTCATTATGGAGTATTTTTCATCTTCGTCCATATTTATTTACTGTACAAATTGTATAAATTCATGTCACTCAAACAAAACGTTAAACTGTTTAACAATAGAAATTCAGGGGTGTTTATCTAAGCTTTTTATAATTGGTTTATAAATTTATTAGTTCATACGAGTATGTGTTAAATAAGTATAAACAGTTCGATTAAGTTTATATAAGTAGTCTTATAAGTTTTATATAAAAGGTTTTTGATAAGCTTCAAATGTATGGCTTTTTAAGAAAGATTGGCATACTTTATTACAAATTACAATTTTACCATTAATTATACCTAAACTAAGAGTATGCTAGGCGAAATAGGTCAGAGTTGAGGCTGGAGCCGGAGCTGAGAATGAAGCTGGAGTTGCAGCCGTAACTTATATAATAAGCAGAAAGCTGTTTGACAAATTAGTTGAAGCTGAAACTTATTAATGTAAACTCTCGTGAAAATACATCAAATTAAATTCAAATATATTTCACCTTATGCGTGATAACCCACTATATTATAAAAGAAAATGTAAGTAATTTGACTAACTATCCATAAGCCCGTTTGAACTGGTTTAGGCTTATAGTTTATAAAAGCTTCACATGTGACAAACACAACTTATTTTATAAGGTAGTTTAATTTAACAACTCATACCCCCTACAAGTCTCACGCCAAACACAACCTAAACCAAATTCTTGAACTATTTAACTTTTTAGGGCCCAGTTGGTTGGTGAGTTTTGAATTATATTTGGAGTTGATGGTGAAAGCCATTGTTTGATATGCAAACGTGAGTCCCATACTTGAGATTGAGTCTCAAATATTTGGCCATATGTAAAACCTCTTGGGATAACTAATATTTGAGAAATATGTGGGGTCGTGTTTGTCTTTTTCATTTTATCTCTCATTTTATACATTAAAAAATAATCATTTATAATTTATATTATCTTATGGAGTAATATATTTTATATTTATATAAATATATTTTCTCTCCCTTCATATAATTTCATCAAATTAAAATATAAATCATAATCCCAAAACAAATCCAAATCTTAAACCCATATACACACCAACCGGACCCTTAAACAGTAGCTAATTCAAACACCCAACATGAGCTAATGAGCTTAAGATATATAAGCTATAAGGTGCTTATATAAAATAATAAGAAGCCTAATTGATAAGCTTAGCCAAACATCCTTGAGATAAACATAAAAAGTACGCAATACAAGTTTTAAATTTATGATCTATAACGATAAATATGAAATCTATCATTTTAGACAAATGAGCATTCTGGAAAGAGCAATGCTAGCTGCACAAAAGATTTACAAAACAAAATGCACACACATATGTGTCATGTGAATATGGTGGATAAAAATACGAAAGAGAAAACATCATACAACATGATTGGTGTTTAAGTATGATAAGTAAATCGGTTTAGAGATGGGATGAGAATGATTTTGTTATTTGTGTGGAAAACTAGAAGGGGGGTTGAATAGTTTACCGCTTTTTAAATCCTTTTTAGCTTGAATATCCTTTAAAAACTTTTACGTTCGCTTAAAGATGTAAACACAAAGTTATATGTTTGATTCTTTGAAAAGCTTTACATGTGAATAACAATTCTAACTTTACTTGTTTCGTTATTTGAAAAGCTTTACGTGTGATGATCCTAACTTTGCTTGTTTAGTTATTTGAAAAGCTTTACATTGGTTTAAAGATATAAACATAACTTTAGTTGTTTAATTCTTTGGAAAGCTTTATATGTGATTAGCAATTCTAACTAAAAGACAACATGTAATAAGCAAAGATAAAGAAAGAAACGATCAAACCACAACACGATTGTTTATCGTGGTTCGGCTACAAGGACTCTTTTTCCTTGCCCTACATCCACGCCCCGAGTTTCCAACTCGAGAGTTATAAACACTAATCAACAAGCTCCTTTCACCGGCGGAGAAAACCTTTACAACGTCGCTTACACTTTTACCGACACTAAGCTAGATGTCGAGTTCTTTTACACGGGTACAACCACTCCTATCGTCGCTTACACTTTTACCGACACTAAGCTAGATGTCGAGTTCTTTACCAAGGGTACAACCACTCCCGTTAGTTCTTTTACAAGGGTACAATAACTCCCTACACACTACGTATTTTGAGGCCTAAAATACTAACCAATCACTTCTACATACATGACACAAGTGAAGTATAAACTACCAAAGCTTATACATGACCAAGCTACCAAGACTTGCAACTTTAGAGTTGAATCTTGTAACTTCTTGAATGATCTTGTGAAATCCTTTGCTACATAAGAGAATCACACAAGTCAAAATGTAACTGAGTTAGTTGAGAGAGTATGTGAAAATATATCCTAAAGGGGTGACCCAAAACTAACAAATGGTTTGGTATTTATAGCAAACCATTCTGCAGGTCTAGCGGATCAGGCGCAACCCTCAGATGGGTTCCGCCCGTGTACCCCCACGGTTCCGTCAGGGCTGCAGTTGGTTTGGCAATAAATCTCCCAAACCAAACAAGGTCACATCTCATTACATATAGTCAAACACAAGACTTGCAAGCAAACATATGGTTAGTCAAACACTCTTTCTTACCATAAATGTATATTGACAAAGCTTGCCCTAAATGTGATGTGACATTACTATTTTAAGAAATAAATGTGATGTGACAAGAAACTTTCTAATTTAAGAAATAAGAACAATGTTTTGTTTAAAAGGAAATGTAAACCTTAGTTTAAACAAGACTTAAACACTTAAAGTGATGATTTACTCTTAGCTAAAGTTCATACTTTGTCATTAACAAAACTTAGCAAAGATCGTAAAATATAAATAACGTTTTTAGACGATATTTGTATTAACAATTTGGTTTCCCGTATTCAATGGTAATGACCCGATGAGATTGATATAGATCAAGAAGCTCGGGTAACATTTAAACAAGAACTATCATGCACTGCTGTGATGCAATATTTGCCTAAGTGTGTAAAAAACAGATGTGATAGTGTCTGGTTCTCTCCTTTTATAGAGAGATTTGTGGGGTTTAGAGATAAACCCTTCAGGAGTGATCAACGGTTGCCAGGGTGCCAGGTGTTGATCATCTGTGAATAGACAAGGAAGACGGATGTCATTCGTCCTTTAGTTCGTAGTGGTGCTTATCGTGCCTCACTGTGCGATGTCAGATAATACATCTTAACCGCTAGTGACAGTTGGGGAGAAGAAGCTTAGTCCTTATTCAGTTAGGCCTAATAGGTCTTTCTAGGTTACGTGGCCTGGGATTTAAGTCGGGCCTTAATCAAGTGTTGACTGGACCTTGGTGATGGGCTTGATCCGAGTGTGTGATTAACGGGCTTGGGCCATTAATATTAATACGCTATCAAGTCCCTCCAGTCTAGTATTAGATCATGCACTATGATGTGATGATGGACTTTTTTGTACCTGAGTCCCCTCGGTCCGTGCTTGTGCTACCAGCCTACCAGGCTCTTTGTTGCCAGCCTGATGTTCACATTTGTCTTTTGTGATGATAACTAGATGCAGTCTTTTTACCTCAATCAAGGTTTTAAGTTGAATTGGGAAATCTGTGTATTTGATGTTTTCATGGGAAAGTGTAGGAATATCATGCTTCGGATTTATTCGCTATCTTCGGGATTTGACGCGTCTTTATTGCCTTTGAGACTGTAGACGGCGTCATCCTGACATTTCTTGAGTGGTGTGTATAATGTGTCCCCTCGACTGTACCTAACATGTGTGTTGATGTCAGCTATACTCGCGCCTTGCAGGGTGTTTACCACGCGATTTATTAAATGTGTTATGACCGAGTGGGCGTTTGCCAAGTGTAACTCGCGGATTCATTTTCTTTGCCTATAAATAGGACTAGAAAGGTTGGGAGGTTACAACTTTAAACACTTAGAGTCTTTTTTCTCTCATTCTTCCACATCATTCCCAAACCCTAAAAACTTCTCTCAAGAAGGTTTTTTCGTAGGCTTTTGAGTGTACCATTTACGAAGGGTAGTTTGTCTTCCTTCAGTTTTTGTGGTGTGAGAAGAAGAGTAGTCATTTTGATGGCGAATACATTTGTGGTTTAGAATCCTTTATCTGTATATGGGGGTTGGATATGGGGATATTTGCTCATCTTCTATCCTTGTCTAACGTTGTCATCCATTAGGTGTATGTTGATCCAGGTGGAGTTTTGCAAGTGATTGTTGGGATGGAAGGCACGGAGAGTCTTGCTTCTGACTTTCTATCATCCTTCAAGTCCTATCAGGGTGATTTGGTCGTCCTGATGAGAAACTTAAATGTTACACCGTATTTGAGATTGACGGTTGTGTCTGCCGTATCGATAGATAGCCGTGCTTTGTCATGGCAGGTGTGGATCCTCACACTGGGGGTTCTTGCCAAGTGAAGCAATTTCTAGTGGGATGCCCTATGACCTGCCATGGTATCCCAACAGGGATTTGAGTATGGTATCCCAACGGCAAAAAAATAGTAAATGAGGAATCGCTTGTAGTATTAGTTTAGCATTGTATTATTTTGAAGATAGTAAATGAGGAATCGCTTGCATATGCGTGACGTGTCTTTAGCTTGTGAAGGCGAGTCAAAACGTTTTAGGGTTATGCCCAATAAGGGCTTGCTCAACCTATAATTACGAGTCTAAACAAATTATCAATGTATCAATTAATGCTAGTATTATTCAATAATATACAGTTTTTCTACTTTAATGTATATGTTTGTGTTTGTATCTCTATGTATGTATATTATAAAAGAGACGTGAGGTAAGAAAAGGTCATCTTTTAACATAAATTAACATGTATAGGGATGTGTATGTATATTATAAAAGAAAGACGTGAGGTAATCAAAGGTCATCTTTAACGTAATTTAACATGTACAGGGATGAATGATGGTTAAAAAACAATTTGCTAATGAATATACTAAAAGCTAAAGGCATTTGCTTTTGTGATATTATTG
This sequence comes from Artemisia argyi, assembly GCA_030686995.1. Lineage (NCBI taxonomy): Eukaryota > Viridiplantae > Streptophyta > Magnoliopsida > Asterales > Asteraceae > Artemisia > Artemisia argyi. The sequence goes on from JARVZY010000330.1 coordinate 79,531, forward strand.
GATTGGGTAAACCTAACACTGTTTTAAAATTTTAATTAATCCACACTTTGATTGCCTGACGTCTATTATTTCATTTTTTTTAACTTCAATTTTTTAATCAAACTTTATCTTAACCTTTGTAAACTTCAAACCCTACACATCTTGTATGATCGTGTGCATGTGTATCTTATAAATATAATATATTACTGTTGATACCGAAAATGATGTATAATCTTGATGTTACATAAATAAGATAAAATGTAACAATGGTTATAGGGACAATTGTATGTTTGACAAAAGTAGCTGTAAGCTGTTAACTATAAACTATAAGCTGTAAACTGCAAGTTTGTTAACATGGGCTAAAAACTGTATCTTTTTTTCAATAAAACTGTTTGGTAAGTTAGCTGTTAAATGTAATTATAAGATGTAAAATGATATAAAATGACATATTTATAACTGTAAACAAATATTTAGATACATACAATAATCGCAATTTGAAAGTTTAGCATATGCAATAAGAAAGAAAAAAAATCAATACACATAATAACAAAAAGTGACAAGCGTGATACATTTTCCAATAATTAACCCTATATTTTAAGTATATTAGTTTGATGTGTACTTATAAAGCGTGCTTCGTTTTAATACCTATAATCCCGTGCATTTATAAATTTTTTGTATTACAATTAAATTATTTATCGTTATCCGTATTTAACCGTGTACACACAGGTTATTAAACACCAATTAGGTTTGGACAATAACAGTTTTGTTTAATAATCTTATTGTTTGAGTAGTTTAATTTAATATTGTATCATATTTCAAACTTATTGAATTTAAATTTTTATATGTTATATTTAATTAGTGCATATACTCAATTACATGTAGTTACATTGATAATGTTTCTAGTATTACGCTCATAATAATAATAATAATAATAATAATAATAATAATAATAATAATAATAATAATAATAATAATAATAATAATAATAATAAGTTGTTTATATTAAAAAAATTGTTTAAATTATTTTACACATAAATCTGTAAAATTATGTTTAAGATTAGATTCTTTTTAAAATCTAACATTTGAAATCTATTAATTAATCAAAATATAATGTTTATATACATTTAAGTTTGAAATTAAAAAAAAAAAAATAGAAAAGAAAAATAAGAAAAGAAAAGCTTACAAATGCATATTTTCATTTTTCTTTCTTCACCAAATTTTCAAATATTTGACTAAACTAAATCAATTTTGTCTTTTATCAACTAATATGAGGGCTCAATTTTGCAATTAAACTCTTCAATTGGTCTAATGAAAAATCCATTTGTGCAATTTGTATCCACTTATATAGTGATAGCCTCAAACATAGTGAAATCAATTTCTTTTTTTCTATTTTTTTTAACTATTAATTTATTAAGTGATATCCAAAAAAAATGACAAACTAATTGCAAAAACTGACACACCATGTGGTATAAAACGATAAATAGTTTCATGATAATAAGGGTACTCGTTTTTGAAACATGAAAACCTAAATGTGGAAGTTACTTATGTGATAATTTAGAACAGTGGTTAAATGTCGAAGGAGAATCCAATGCCAAGAATCCTAGGTATTATTATTAGATATTCCTTTTTCTTGGTTGCTCAACGCCTCAACAGAAACAGATTCCTTCCTTTAACTTACTCTTTTCAAATTGGTAAAAAGTTTCTTAGTCATTTTTTCAATTGGTGGCATGTATTCATTTAACTACTCTAATTTATTTTTTAACGGCTTTGAGAGTTTTAGATGATGATAAAAAAGGACTAAAGTGACCCACATTTCCTTGAAATCTATTTATGACTTGTAACGAATGTTTTGAAGAAACAAGTGTTCAATTTACTAGTATAAATTTAGGTTCATACTTGATCTTCAGCTACAATAAAATTACAAAACACATCACCCACACGACGACATACTATGGGTATGTTTGACGAAAGTAACTGTTGCTGGAACTGGAGATGCTGCTGGTGCTGAAGATTATAAAAAAAGATTATTTTTATAAGCTACATGAAGTAAACATTTGTTTTTAAGAGATTATCTTTTTTTAAAAATCTCGTATAAGTTATGTTTGACAAACAAAAATTATTTTTTAAGTAGCTTATTTTTTGAAAAAATAAGCATAATCTCTCAACAAACTTGTGTGACAAACATAGCCTTTGGCAAAAGAAAAAAAAAAAAAAAAAAAAAAAAAATCTTGGTGCAAATAAATTATAATGTAATTCTTTTTAAAGTTTAATTAAAATATAATTTATGCTAAAAAACAACCATTGAAAATCGTAACAAATGGCTTTTTAGGATCACGCGGTTTAAGAATGAAATGGCAGCTGCCCGGGTGTCTGCCCCTTCAAATTAGGGTTATCCTTTGCTTTTTAATTGGCGGGAATCACTCTTCAAATTATTATATTTTCCCGCCACATTATCTTCTTCTTGCTCTCCAAGTTTCTGAGATAAAACTATATTCTATTCATTAGTGTTTATGAATTCTTATCTAATTTCTACTGGTTAATGTTAAAAAAATATAGTAATAAAAACAGCTAACAACAATACTAGTGAAATTTATTGGTTGTTCTAGAAAAGCTGAGCACATGAGTACCCAAGTATCAAATATACAACGTTATTATTTATACAAATGAGATTAAATTCGGATGCATATATAACTACAGTATTTTTTAAGGTGCTATTAAGAACATTGTTATATTTGTCATGTTTACGAAATATTGCCTTTTTTTTCAGTATTGTTATACATGAAGGCGAAACAAGAACTAAGAAAATCAAAATAATAAGTTGGCGATCCAGCTGGTGGCTCCTGGGTCTTGGCCCTTGGGCACCTTTATACTAGTTTGCGGCTAGGAGTCCCTCTAGTTGAATCCATAATCCATAGATACAAACTTACAGAAAAGAAGAACGTATGAACTAGTATCATTCGGTACATATAAAAATTGCTAGAACAAGATCATGAGAACTCAAAAGCTGAACAAATCTAAGATTAGTTCTATAAAAAGAATAGTAATACATAAGTAGACCAAATAGACAAATAGTTCATAGAAAGCACATTGCATCCAGGTCCTCAAAACTACCATCTAATGATCTCAATTGCACCTCATCTCAAGTGCAATTTTGCAATCAACTCATCTACTTCTCCCTCGCCACTTCATGTGGTATCCACCAAAGCTTCCCTCAACTCGCTATGGTAGAGTAACATCTTTTTGAAACTAGAGGCCATTTTATTGTTCATATAGTTAAGTTGTTTTATAAAAGCTTCGGTAGTCTCTACGTATCTCATCTTTCTTTAAGCCTGTCAATAAAATCGTTATCATCCAGCGCACTCGTCCATTGTCGTTGCTTGCAGTCTGCTTATGATTTTTATGAAACGATCATGTTTCAGTTGAAATACTGAAATACTGGTAGCTCAACCTTACGGAGGCCTACAATGAAGCTTTAAAACGGGGCCTTTTTGAAAGTTATTTGCCGAAAATCGTTTGTATAAATTTATTTTTCTAGCTTTTTCCTAATGTGAAATTTTTTATTAGTTTTTAAATCTAAATTGGTCAAATTTACTTTCAAATGATTAGATAGTTTCATTGTCAAGAAATAATCGGTTATAAAAGTTTATTCGCCATTTTATAGTTTCATTGTCAACAATATCATCATATTTTAATTTCTATTCCCCAGGTAGTTCATTTTTCTTTCAAGTTTTCCTTCTACATTAACTTCTTTAGCAATTTCTTTGACGGAAATTAAAACATTGTTAAACCAACTTTTAATTGCACAATAATACACGAAGAGATGAGAGAAAGCAAGAGAGTGAAAGTATATTTGTAGGTATAAAAACTAAAAATCGATCCATTAATGCGAATGATTAAATGTTTGTACATAAGAGTCTTTCAAACACATTTTAAATGGGCTTAATTTAATTTTTGCTTGATTATAAACTACTAATATATTTTGGCTTAAATTTTTACAACTCATAGGCTTGAAAAGTAAAAAGCAAAAACAAAAGAGGCTCAACTTTTTGATACTTTAACATTTATACTAATCGGGACTTACATAATCGGATATCTAAAGATAATGACAAAAAAACATGTTACTGACTTTTTATAAATACAATGTCCTAGAAAATCGGAGATCTTTAAAAATTTAGGACGCAAAGTCTTAGCTTTATTTGTTTTACCCTTGAGTCACCTGAGTTGAAAATAAAAAATGTCAATTAAGTAAGTAGATTTATTGTCAATATAAAACATACTTTAAGTTGTGATAACGCCATTTTCTTGTTATTGTTATCTTAAATGCTATGAAATTTGAGTCTTTTTGCTCATCTACTTTAATTTGTAAGAAGAAATAATCGAACAAGTCATCTTTTTCCATTTAAATGTGTCAAAAGTACAACCTTTTTTTTCATGTTGGATTTGTTATAGTATATAGTATTTATTTTGGACAAACACAATTACAATTAAAATGTTAAATCTCTTAACATCTTAATAACACTATTATACCGTAGTATAATTTTATCCGAAAACATATTGTAGGGTTCATTTTATAGTTCTCAAGTAATATATGATTTGTACATAAAAAAATAAAAAATAAAATAAAAATAAAAAAATACTCCGTTTGATTTGAGATAATACATATGCTTCGAAATAAGTTATGTAGAAGTTATTGGATGTAATCAACAAATTGGTCCTATGGTCTAGTGGTTAGGACATTGGACTCTGAATCCAGTAACCCGAGTTCAAGTCTCGGTAGGACCTAAAACATTTTTTTCCTGCTTTTCAGGCCAAAGTAAATACTTTAGGATAATATTCCTTTTGTGTTGTACTAAAAATAGGCCACTCATCATACTATGATTTTTTTCCTTGAATAGCATAAAGCAAAACGATTAAGTTACAGTACTGTTATTTACTTTTTTGCATTGTTTGATGTGTTTCTAAACTTTAAGTACAAACCAAAGGAATTTTTGTCTGATGAATCATGAATTACTTTGTGGCTTTGGGCCTAAAAAGATGCATTGTTATGCTCAAGTTGTTCTTATCCCAACTCCCAAGTCGACCAAATTATGTAAGTTCATTTCATTAGAAGTAAATTAACATTATCAACCACAGATTTTTATCTACTTTGTACATGTTCATTTTTGTACGACCAGCTGATTGAACTATGACCATTTTCAGAAGCCACAACTCCAGCATTTTCTAGGGAGCCTGTAAGTGCTAAATTCGACCGTTTATCGTAAAAAGAACGTCTAAGTTGTAATTCAACATTCACAGGTTACCTATGAATTGTCAAAGTTATATGTAGTCACTGAATCAAAAGGTTCAATCTCGAAAAATATAAGTATAAATTATCAATGATACATCTATAAATGGATATAGTCTCAATCCTGAAATGTGGTTTCCGGTTTCATGGGGCTTATGCTTATACAAAAAGCTGTACCAAGACAAGTGACTAGTCTTTGTTCGCAGGGTTCGTAAAAACTTTATTATTGCCCGGACGCCTTAATTATAATTCCTGCATTTGTGTTAATTATCAGGAATGAAATCAATGAACATACGACATAACTAGTCTGTGTTCATTAGGCACGTACAAACTTTACTATTATGTCCGAATGCAATCAATAAATACACGACATAAGTGCAGACTCCTAGTTTCATGGTTTTAGAAAAAAGTAGCATTCTTTGCCCACCCTTTAAAGGAACTAGTAAACACCAAAGTTGCAAGCAGTTTGAATTGAATGCCACCTCAAAAGCAAGGACATATCATGTTATACTTATGGGACAATTTCAATCTATTTATTTGAAAACTTAGAAATCCAGGTTGGCAATTACCAATTCACTAGCCCCATTTGCAGGAAGTCTGCAAGGTCTATGTTTCATCATCTATTGTGAACGAAATATTTTAAACTATAATCCAAATTAACATGTTACCTTTAAATTTTCAAAAAATTGATGAATTTAAATGTCCAATCTTATGGGACAATTTCAATCTATTTATTTGAAAACTCATATCCACAAATGTTGTTTTCAAAAGAATTAGTTTTGCAATCTAAAAAAGACTAGCGGTGTAGCTTGTTGCTCGTTTGCCTTCCACCTCTATGTAAATCCACATTATTTTTGTATTATCTTTATAAACGTATAATTTATCGAACATCCATCTAAAGACCGATATAAAGTTCCAATACTGAAATGTGGTTTCCGGTTTCATGAGTCTTATACAAAAAGTTGTACCAAGACAATAACTAGTCTTCGTTTATTGGGTTCGCATAACTTTATTGTTTTGCCTGAATGCCTTAATTATTAATCCAACATTTGCGTAAATTATCAGGAATGCAATTAATGAAATATACAATATAACTGGTCTGTGTTCATTAGCTTCGTCCAAACTTTAGTACTCTATTATGCCCAAATGCCTTAATTATTAATCCAAAATTTAAGTAACATATCAAAGATTGCAATCAATACATACATGCCATTAAGTGTGGACCCTTGTTTCATGGTTTTAGAAAAAAGTAGCATCTTTGCCTCCCTTTAAAGGAACTAGTAAACATCAAAGTTGCAAGCATTAAAATTGTTACATTAGTTTGAATTAAATGCCACCTCTAATGCAACTACATATCAAGTTATACTTTGGGACCAATTCAGCAAGTTATGTTTAGGCTGCATTTGATAAAGAAATAAAACCAAAAATCAATCAAACAGAAATGTATAGATCAGGTTGGGCATGCTTAAAGTGACCATGACATAACCAAACCCGTCCTAATCTCACATATCTTAAATAATGTCTTGAGTCTTGACCGACCCAAGCCGCCCAACTTGTTCTTTAACCACTCTAACTACAACAATGATCCATTGTTCCAGCGTACCACAATTTTTGTTCTTCTACAACTTAACATGTACTCTTCTCTGCAGACTAGTTCATCAGCCCAATTAGACGAAAATGAATAGCAAATTCAGGTTTAAAAACTTCTACCCAGCCGAACACAACACATGTTTAGCACACTCAAAAACCACTTTACATGCATATTTTGGCACCTATAAAGCACCTTAGCAAGAGACGGGTCATATCAGGCAAGGTTGATCAAATTTCTCTTTGTTATTAACTGATCAAATGGATAAAGCCCAAAAAAATTACTTAAACAGAAATGTGTAAAACAGGTTGGACATGTTAAAAGTGACCATGATATAATCTATTGTTTCCAAAACCTGACCCATATGATGTTTTGACCTAGGGGTGAGCATCGGGCCGATCCAGACCCGTCCCGACCCGATATCGACAAAGCCCGAATCCCGAGATCGCCGGAAAACCAAACCGACTCCCGACCCGAAACCAGTCGGTTCGGTATCGGGACGGTCGGGATCGGTCGGATTTGTCGGTTTTCTTTGTTGTTTTCCGGTTTTCATCCCGTCCCGACCCGATACCGACAAGCCCGAATCCCGAGTTCGCCGGAAAACCAAACCGACTCCCGACCCGTTTAATAGTCGGGATCGGAATCGGGCCGGTGGGATGGTCGGAATCGGGACGGGTATCGGTAGTCGGTCGGGATATGCTCAGCCCTATTTTGACCCATTATCCAAACCGCCCAACATGTCCATTTGCCTCATATAACTACAGTGCTAATTCATCCTTTAAACATACCGTCATTCCCTTTTTTAATATAACGTCTAGCTTCTCGCATGTAGCCTTATCTAAGGACTATACTAATTCACCAGCCCGACTAGATGAAGCATATGAACTTAATAAGACAATCAAGTTTAAAAACTTTTATCCAGCCCAACACAACACATTTTACCACTTACAAAAATACGCTTTACTTGTGTAGTTTGGCACCTATAACCACAACAAAGATCCATGGCTGGTTACTACAAACACATATTCTTCTATAACCACAACAAAGATCCATGGCTGGTTACTACAAACACATATTCTTCTATAACCACTAGCAGTTAGCCTGGTCGGAGCCTTAGACAACTATGTTATTCTGTACATATGCATCAGATTTTCACCTTTAAATTACTTATTTGTATAAATCATACTGAAATAAATACCATGAAATGTGCTTCATGATCATACTATACAATTGAAAGTAGTGCAATAGACACATTATCATACACAATTACACATATATGCATTCTTATTTCGTATACACAACCAATAAACAATTTACAATTCACAAATATTAACCCAATTGTATAAATTACCTCTTCTTGATCAAGGCTGGACCTCAATAAACTTATTTACCATCCATTTCCTCGCATCTTCAGATAACTTATGTTCTTCAACGTGAATCTTCCTCAACTCTTTACAATTCAATATTATAAACTCAACACCCTCAGCTCGAATCCCATGACAAAACACTATATCAACACTCTCCAAACGCTTACAACTCCTACACAACGCAATCAACGACACATCCGTTAGCCTCCCACACCCCCTCACTTTCAACTCCCTCAAATCACCATACGAACTAATCATAGACACAAACTCCTTATCAACCAACATATGATTATACGACAAATCAAGCACTTTAACCTTCCTTAAACTCTGCGCCAAGTCCACTAAAACTCCACTTTGTCTCTTGATCACATCACAATTAGTCAAACTCAACTCCTCAAGGTGATCACTCAACCCCAACCCCAACCCCAAACCTCTAATCCCCTCACCCGTAACCATAGAGCAACTCTGCAGTCTCAAAACACGTAACTTCCTAAACCTCGCCCCTATTTCACTCAAATGAGCATCAACCAAATCTAGAGGCAACCTAAGGTCAAGTTCTCGCAAATCACAC